>JAPYZO010006826.1:0-10640 GCA_030522905.1 Torymus flavipes | reverse complement strand
CCAAAAAACAAAAAAAAAAAAAAAAAAAAAAAAAAAAAAAAAAAAAAAAAAAAAAAAAAAAAAAAAAACACCTTCACAGACATTTTCTAGAAAACGCGTATTTCGATTCAGGGAGCTCAGAAATGTCGAAAATCATCGACATCTCGATGATTTCTCTTTGAGAAAGCAAAAGGTGTCTAGCCCCCTTAAAGTATCAAAATTTAATTTAGATAAATGCTAATAATTTCTATATTTTAGAATTAAAAATGAAATAATTCTCCATCTATATTAAGGAATAATATAGCTATAAATTAAATCTGAAAGATGATAAGATAAATTAAACTAAAAATAAAATAAAAAATTCGAAACGTCGACTAATCTGTCTACGTCATTGTCATTTACACCACCTTTGACATACCTTGGAAAGCAGGACCGTTAAAATCCCAAATTCAATAATTCAATAAGCAGCTGTCGTTAAAAGCATAAACATTGTCATAATACACAACTGTAAAAAGCTTCTACGTGCAGTAACATAATAGTACATTTCGATACTAGTACAAGAGATGATGAGTCTCGGACGACTGTAAGTTTGTCACCGAGCGAAGATGACAATTATACGAGTCGAGAATCATCTCTTGCACGTGTATCGAGCAATTTTTTTCAAAACGACGAGCGGAAAGGCCGATTTCGCGCACGCTTGTGTATTTCAACAAAATGAATAAGCGATACGGATAGACAGTCGCTTGATGTGTTTATGCCCGTAGATAACTCGCAAATAATTGTTTAGTTATTAGCGTATATACATGTACGGAGTCGAAGCATGTTGAACACAGGCTTTGAAAAACACGACCCGAAGAAGACCCCCGCGGAGGCTATTTCTGTCGCGCCCACCAACAGTATATGCATACAGAAAAAACGAGAGAAAGGAGCAGAAGAGTGAGTGTGTGTGTGTGTGTGTGTGTGAGAGAGAGAGAGAGAGAGAGAGAGAGAGAGAGAGAGAGAGAGAGAGAGCTGAGCGTACGAAGAGCCCAACATACGATGTTGAATTGACAATCAGCTTGGAGGTTCTTTGGAATAAAGACGTGACACTCAACACTTTGAACAACGCTGCAAATGTACTCAGACCTGCTAAAATTTCAGAAATGTCATTTTTATAAATACACATTTTTCATACGAGTTTTACCTTACTATTTTTAAATTTACATAATGATGATGATCAACAATAGCTTTGAATAGGAAATAAAATAAAATAATTATAACTTGTAATTTTATTTATTGCGCGGGATACTATATTATAAATACTGTATTATAATAGTTATTGAAATACCTTTTACTTACGTTTATTATTTGTTTTCAATCCTTTATTAATAAGGTAAAAGTCCCAATTATTGGGCATCGCAAGAGCTTAGAGTTAGATATTATAAGAGCTAGACATATAAAAGCAATGTTGAATCTTAAATAACGACTATGTAATTGTTAAATCGTTCTCCAAATTATCATAGAACAGTAAATAAAGCCTATTTCACAATTTCATCAGCTTAAATTAAATAAATAACGACAAGTAAATAATTAATTAATTTCATCAATACACTTGTGTGTGTGTGTGTGTGTGTGTGTGTGTGTGTGTGTGTGTGTGTGTGTGTGTGTGTGTGTGTGTGTGTGTGTGTGTGTGTGTGTGTGTGTGTGTATTCCCTGGTAGAAATGCTAACCAACGGTTGGCGAACTGTTGGTCAATTTTTAAATTAAAAACGTTACATTATGGTTATCTTGTATTATCTTATTTATACATGGGGAATTATTATATTGCTTTAAAATATAGTGACAGTTTTAAATAGTTTTAACTAAATTTCGATGTGAATCTTAAGTAGAAATGCTTCCATTTGATTAACATGTAAAGCAACAATGTTATTTACAATCGACAAAAATATATGTTTTACTCGAATATACAGTTGTCAATCTATTTTTTTGTGAAGATGAATTCACATTGAGCTGAAATTATCTTTAATCTTATTTTAACATATCTTCATGAAACAAAAACTAGAAAACGCGATCCGTTGATGGTTACTAGAATCTATATGTCTAGATTATTTTCGAAAAAGAAAATAATATATTTGTATTAATTTAACTTCGAAAATGCACTATGAAGTGCATGCGGCCACTTATTGGTACTCGCTGTTTGACAGTCAAGCATTGGTACTTTTACCTTATTATAAATATTATTAGTCAAATCATAATTTATAGGAATATGTAATCATTAATTATGGCAAATTTTTACCTGTATTTTTATGCTCTTTTTGTTTGAGATATAATTTTCAACAGAAATATATCAAGTATTTATACAAATATATGATAATCATATTTATTGTAATTAATTAAACCAAAATACTGAATAAAGTTAGTAGAAAGAGATAACTACAACAAATTCATTTTAATGGCAAAATTTATTATTTTTAATATTTTTAGTTAAATAGATATTACTCTCAATAACGTACAATTTAAATACATAAATATCTTTTTATTCACCATGAAAACTTTCGGGTGTAAATACATTGACTCTTCTTACGATCAATTACATTAGATACGCTCCTTCGCTTACGTATTATTATGGAACTTATGTATTCTAACTTTCGCACATTGTAGACTATATATATATATGATCTTTCCTGACACTTGCTTTTTACAACAGCAACTCAAGACTTACTAATAATTAAGGCAATTTAATGAAAAAAGAGACTTTCATCTTATAAAAAAGAGTGCTCTGCTCGCGAAGAAGAGAAAAGTAAAGATTCGATGGCTCGATGTCAGTAAAGAGAAAAATTTCAAGACGTCGAGCATTTCTCGAATTCTTCAGTCTAAAAAGTACCGCAGAAGTTGCTTTCATAAGTACAACGATACATAGTTTTATAAATAAATCATACGTATTATAAAGAATTCGTGGACGAAAAGTTAAGGAACGCATGTTTGAGAGGAGATTGCGATGCCAATCGCTCATTTTCCCTAATTGTTTCTTCGTCGAGTTTGGCGCTCTTTCTGAGCTGTCATCTTTATTATGCTCTTCTGTGATGTGGACGGCATCATTGAGCGCGGACGAAAAGTCGCGTCGTATATTATGCGCTAGTATATACTCTCCTTCACTCCTTCTCCCTTCGCCATCTTCAGCTTCTCGCTCGCGACCTACAGTATCATCCGCGTAGTTGGCACGGTTAATTGACGACCCATTGGAGAACGCTTGTATCGCTTCCTCCACTCGACACTAATCGGGTGTCGTCTTGAAGGAACGAAACGTCAGTCACGTGATTCGAATGGCCACCGTAGCTGTGGTACAAAGACTGCAAAAGAAGAAAGAGATAAACATTAGGTGTGCTGTTATTTCTACTGCACTCGCTCTGCTAGCTGCTATTGCTATTGCCGCTGGCTCAGTGACCATTCATCGCGTAAAATCAGCTTGATTGGATAAGTGCCCTTTTATAAGGCTTTATCACTTGCATTGCTCTCGGTGAAATGCATAACTATATTTTTCTTTATAAAATGAAGCCACGTTTCTATTTTCTTAATTAATGCTAATAAGCCTTAAGTCAAGTTATTTCTACTCTTCTTCACTCACACATTATTTTCAAATTTAATTATTAATTAAATATAATTAGTTATTTTATAAAATTTGAAATGCTTATATAAAACCATCAACCTTTAATATGAAGTTATTAAAAGAGAAATTATTTGGATATCTGATAGATAATATTTATTGTGCAATATCCAATATAACTGTCTTAAATTTTTAAGTATTTTTATATTATTTTCAACGTTACATCTCGTTAATGTTATAATATAAAATATCATGGAATATTTTAATGAAAGGATTGTATAGTTACCTTAGGTTGGCAGGCAGGATAGGTAAATAATTTCACTCTCCCTAACTCATCTCCAGTCGCTAAAAGTTTTCCATCTCCACTGCGGCTACAACAGTTTAAATCCACTCCTTCCGGACCATCAGGCCAAATTCCAATAGTTTCAAACGAAACCACACACGAATGAGAGGCCCAATCTACGTCCTTTAAAAGAGGTGCTTGTGCGACTTGTCTACAAATACCAGCATTCCCTGTAATTAATAATTTATTAGAAAAATTTGTGGTGTATAAGTCAAATTACTTTGTAACTTGGCTTATTTTACTGTCTAAAGGTAAGTGCAAACGTTAGTCAGTTATCATGCGCAACAGTCGATAAAATTGATTCCTTCGTTATCATACACTGATACAAAAAAAAGCAAATTTATTTGCAACAAAGATTTATATTTAGTAAAATTATAGGTATTGGTTAAAAATATTATTTTCTTTTATATACAAAAGTCTAAGAAATTGTTAAGATACAACATGTCTTTCGGAAATAAAATAAAAATTAAATTTAAAATAATCATAGAAATATTAGTTCCTGCTAAAAGAAAAAGACTTAGTTTCACAAATATACTAATTATTCATGATAAATGTTCGTCTATTTAACTGTGCAGTGTTGATACTAAATATTATTTATACAGAAACAGATAAATAATCTATTATTATAACACATAACCATAATTTTGAAGTAAAACAGAGTATTTATGATAGTCGTGACTAACGTTTGCAAACGTAAACAGTTTTTGTAGCCCCAATAATTAAAAAAGAGTTTGTATTAAACAAAATGTACTCACAATGTAGTACTTCAAAGTCTCCACTATTGCTTCTTAGATATTGGCCATGAAGAGACCAATCCAAACAAGTTACATAACTAGAATGTCCCTGAAAATATATTTTATTAGCCATTATTTCTAAAATATATTACAATTAATATTTAAAAAATTAAAATTATAGTAGATTCATAGCCAAAAGAAAATTTATATTGATGCAGTAAGGAAATATTTAAATATTTTATTTTTTTCAATAGTTTTAGTTATTATATGTATGATAATTCTAATTTCTGGCAACAAAAGAGATTGTTTTCTAGAAAATGGTAAGAAAAATGAGTCAATTAAAAATAAATTAAGTTCAAAAAGACCGTACATAATATGCATTTCATTCATAATTATACACGGTCTTGGGTTATTGACAAATTCAAACAATTGAACTATAAAGCTGTTAATTACTGTATAATTTGTATTTACTAAGCACAAAAATGTTTTGAATATTGCTTATATGCATAGTTTGTTAACGCGATTACTACGAAATTTAAATTGTACTATTTGTAATAAAATATTTAAAATTTTTTTAAAGAACTTAATCCGAGTTTAATATTTGTATAATTATTCTTTTTAATATTTTCCATTAGCATTTAGGCAGTATTTAAAAGTTGAAAAATGTATTTCCTAGGCACGTATCTGTAATTAAATTCGTATTCTGAAATTTTTGTAAATGCTTGAAAAATCATGTTTCGACTTAAGTAATAACTATCTGATATTATTTGAGATTTATTTAAGCTAAACGAGTTTAAATATATTTGTTCTTCTTTGGCTTTACAAAATAGATTAGCAAAGAATAAAGATTCGTATATTTCGTGCAATAAAACTAGCAGCAATTGCTTTAGTGTGATATCTAATAAGCTATTAAATTATTCGCATTTAATAAGTTTGTGATGTTCTGTTTTAGCAAGTTTCTTATTATCTAGTGAACAAACAATTTATTAAAATTCGTGATCAATTATATATTGAAGGGGATTTGCGTGAATAATGCAGGATAGAACTAAGTTATCTATTTTTCTAAAGATGCTAAACAGTATATATCAAATCTTACTCTACGACGTCTAATCCTCTTTGGCTGTAAATTGAAAAAATCGATAGCATTAAATAGTAAATTTACTTGCAAGCACAATTTCAACTTTGTTATTTTACGATTGTGCATTAATCCACATTAAAATATAAGATGTAGTTTTAACTAGGTGAACATATATATTTTTGTGTAATATTCACAATGGTGTAATATTAATTGATAAAATAAATATTTAATATTTACCATACATCGCCCTACGCGGCTATATTTAGTGGCATCTTCATTGACTTGATAAATGTAAATATTATTATCCCTAGATCCTAGAGCCAATAACGTTCCATCAGGCGAGAATTTGACAACCTTAAAAACAACAGAAATTAACTTTAGTATTATAGAGATTAAATAAGTGATGCAAAAACAAAATAGAAATATGGAAAAACAAAGAACTTCTATTTCTTTCTTTACGTTTCAATTCTTATAAGATAATTTTCATTACCTGAATTGCTTCCGAACCATCAGAGTGATAGCTATAAAGCTCACGTGTTTCACTGTCAATGGCCAACCACTTTCCTGAGACGCAACCAACAACCATAATTGTACCATCAGGTGAAAAGCATACACTTTGGGCTTGTTCCTAAAGATTTGAGTAAATAAATTTTTTGTCTAATCAATATAATTATGATAATATAAAGAAATTTGGCAATTATAATATTAATGTATAAATAATATAATATTTCCCATTGACATAATAGTTCAGCTTTATTTTATGTATTCACTGGTAGAAATTGAAAAAACTAGCCAGTTCTTATCTAATTTTATGGTTGAAAACTGGCTTTTTGTAATGGCCAGTTTTTAGCTAATATATGACTAGAAACTGGCTAGTCTTTTTTATTTCCATTAGAGTTATTATGTGTTGCCAAATAATGTGCATGTATAAAATTATAAAAAAATTATTATTGACGACAATTAAAATGTACAAAAAAACTTACCCCAATATCTTTACTCCATACGACTGTGTGACTGAGGCTATCCCACATTTGCAAGAGACGATCGTGTCCGGCAGTGGCGAATTGAGGTAGAACAGGATGAGCGGCAAGTCCCCAGACCTCTTCTGCATGTCCGAGCATAGCTGGACTGAAACCCATTTCCAAGTCTCCCAAGAGAATACAATTTCTTGTTGTTCCCACCAAAAGTTGATTACCTCTGCCCTCAGCCACTGTTCGGATTCCGCCAAAGTGGTCTTCAATCTAATCATTATACGTACAACAATTACTATGTATTTCATATAACATAATGGTAGTATTTGTATTTATTATCTTTAAAAAAAAATCAATTATCATTTACAGTGTAGTAAATAATTCAAAAAAAGTTCTATAGAATCCTTTACAATGATCTTCGTAAAAATGTTGAAAAATAGTTTTTGACGTCAAAAATAAACAATTTCCTCAACTTATAAGGGTGAAATTTTCTTTATACTTTACACTATACAACGTATGCAGATTAGCTTTAAAATTATTTTGTGATAGATTTATGTGAATAATTAAATATTAATCCATACCTGGGCTTCCAAACCAATTGGATTCAATGAACAATCTAGTAAAATGATTCGGCCATCTTTTCCACCGCCACTTACGATATTACCGTCTTTCAAAACACAAATTGAAAATATTGATCCTTCGTGAATATTTCTAATCAGTCTAGCAATAGTGTTGGTGCCTGAAAAATAAATTATTTAGACAAATAGTTTATTTGTGATTTTTTTCAGCAATGTTAATTATACGCATGTATAAGCTAAAGATTATCAAATAATTTTAATTCATTTTTTATTTTTCATCTAAAAAAAATTTGTTATTTTTTTAATTAAATGTTTACATAACATAACGATTGTATTAAAGATAATCTTGTTTATTCATTTTATACGATACGTGCAATAGAAATAGTATTTATACCTCTTGCCCAAACAATAACGTTGCCATTACTATCGCCGGTGAGGACATCGCCGTTTTGATTGAAAGCGACACACGTGACGTATCGCGGTTTTTCGCGACTTTCAAACAAACCCATTCTTTTGTAAAGCATACCGCCATTGTCCAATGACCAAAAGGATACGTGACCCTTGCCACAGGACACTATTTGACTCCGTTCTAATGGATGCCACTCCGCGCATACGACCGTATCAACTGAGCACTGTAATAATGTTTTATTTCATATTGAAAATGTTTGTGTAACTTATATTTATACATCATAAATTTCATTACAAAAGTAACACCGCTAAATCATCAACATTAAACAATGACTAGAAACTGCATGATAATCATTATCCACTAATTTTACATCAGATTTACATAAGAAATTGAGTTAAAATAAAAATAAAAAACTTTAAATTTAATTTACTCAAGAGGAATGTTTTATTCTACTTATTGTCAGTAGACTGCTTGTAGAATTTGTAATATGCTTCGACATCTTTTCCAGCAATTTGAAGAACTATTTTTTCATTTTCAGTCCCTCTAATATTGTAAAACATTCTCTCTTGTACGTTTTCTCAACTTTAAAGCGATGCGAGGCCTCCTGTTGACGATTGCAGAAGGACCCGTTTTTCTCGTTCAATTTTTAATTTTGAGGAAAAATCTCTTCGACACGTTGTAGATTCGGTAATGAACTATAAGGTATTAGAGCGATATTTCCTTAAAATTCAAAACTAAACGAAGAAAAAACAGGTTCCTGCAATCATCGGTAACGGATGGCACTCCCATTGCCTCAAACTAAATAATTTAAAAATCTTTGTAAAATATTCTGTTTGTATTACTTTGGTTTCTGTGAGTTTTGCCCCGCGGTCTCCTTTTTGCCAATCCCAAATTGAAATATTGTGATCAGCTGTTTCGTCAACGGCAGACAGATAATTTCCACCGTCCGCTTTTGAAAATGATAAACAGCAAATCGCCCCATCAAAATCACCGTTTCCAATTATGCACAAAGTTGATAAGCTAACAGAATTCCATATTCGTATGTGAGCCTGTCAACATGAAATTAGGTAATTAAAAATAAATTTATGTACATGAGCAATTCTACACAAAACATCAAACAAAAAACAAATAATAAGTTTTAGTAGGGTACACCTAACAGACCAGATTTTATTGATTCTCTGGACCATTCTATTCAAACAAAATCTTCAACGTGGTAAATCTGGTGACATGCCTTTTCGATGAAAGAGTGCGCGCAGGTTCATTAAAAAAACGAGAATGAAACTAGAGAATACAAGCTATCATTTATTTTTTATCAGATGAAGAAATGTTGATTTTTTTCTTTAAAAGTTACATGACTTCAATAATGAGAGTTAAATTTTTTTTAAAATACATTAAAAAATGACAAAAACCTGCTCTTCTGCAGTTTCACAATTTTCACCAAAAAAACCTTGTCTGATAGGTGTGCTCTTCAACAATCTTTTTTTATTTTTGTACCCAGTTGTTTCCGGTTTTCCATACAAGTGCTCACATGTCAATTGTAATTAATAACATACATAATTATAATTACCATAGTATCTCTTCGTTCTGCACCACAAGCCTGGCCAGTTGCTACCACTAATTTATTTGGATGAATTGCTATACTAAAATTTTAAAAGAATTTTTTGTTGATTTAAGCTTTGAATTTTGATTGCACTACCATACTATTTATAATATAAATCAAGAATTCTTTAATAACTAGAATTATTATTCGAGAACGCGGGTTTAAATGGCTAAGTTGATATCTACAAGAAGTTATTTGATTTTATTAATATTATTCATCAGTTTTAAGATATAAAAATGGAAAATCGCGAATTTTTATTATGCAACCCGGGAATCATATGAACAATGTTAATCAAGTCTTATAGAAAAACTATAAGAGCTTAGGAAATATTAAAGTATGAATGAGCAGAGGCATAAAAAAGCACAAAGAAGCATATATATATAATTGGGATGATGAGACACGAACCATTTGACATCGTCGGTGTGTCCGAGATAGTGCCTCTGGCAGTGCTCCTCGGTGTTGTAGAGCACGACGACCGAGGCGACAAAGTAGACGACCTCGCCGGTCGGCAGCAGATGCAGATTGCTTCGGCAGTCCCTGCCACGATAGCCGTAGACCCAGTCGAGCTTAAGCTTGCTCTGGGGTGGTGCGCTCACCTTGTGCGGGTCGTAGCTCTCGAGGGCGCTCGTAGGCAGGCTCAGGTTCACCGGCCGGCCGCGCAGGTACATGCGGATTGTACCTTCCTCTTCGTTGTACTGCATCTCCCGCGTGCTGCAACCAACACAAAAATCCAGATGCTTCTTCACATCGCCCCGCAACAGACTCCACCATCACCATCACCTTCTCTATAGATACATATATATGCTATGCGCGAGGCGTACGTCGACTTTATCTTGTTGCATGGCGTCTCTTATATGCACTGAAGCGATTTTTAGTTGTAGCTCGAATCTACCGTTATTTACAGTACTTTTAGCTCTATGAATTGCGTACCTTTTCCGATAATCAGCATTACTTACCGACTGCGGCTGAATTTACCTCGATGCACTTATACTCCTTTTATGCCTCTATATATGACTCTCAAATACAAATAAACAAAACTGCATCCTTTCGACTTCACATGTTCTGATTTACGAATATTTACTTATGCATTTACGTAAAAATATAAATAATCATTCCATGCACAAGGTACAGTAAAGTGAATTATAATTCCCAAACAAAAAGTCTTAAAAGAGCATATAATTTTGAAAATTGACTTGAAATTTAATTGCAACTGAAAAATTCAAAATCTAATCTGACTTTTATAATATTAAATTTCTTTTGTGCAAAATTATATTTAAAGTATATTTGAATTTATCTTTTGAATAATAAAGTCAAAGACTAGATGATCGTGGCTCGATTAAAGTGAATTCAGAATATTCTAAAGAC
>JAPYZO010006823.1:0-14436 GCA_030522905.1 Torymus flavipes | reverse complement strand
TTTTGAGAAAAATTAAAAACAATGTCAAAGAAGAAAATCCAGCAATAAAATTTGACAGAAGAGACGAAGTTCTATCAAATAAACGAGGTCATCGTTTTTTGCGTTTAGATCCTGTTCAAAACCACCGTGTATAAGTACTTACTGTGTCATGATACGATTAGAGAGAAATAGTGATTTATTTTTTTATTATTTTTTTTTTTAGATAGAAAAAATTAGAGAGAAATAAGTAGTAGATTTAAGTAGTACTTTTGAATAGCGAGAAGCGTTAGTAAATTTTAATTCGTGAAAGGTTTAGTGGACGTCAATGAACGAAGTTTTGACAAATTTTCATTTAGTACATAGCTTATCCTTAGATTTACTTTATTTTTTCTCTAACGCGATGAGCATTACTAGCTTTTTCATTCTCCTCAAGAGTAAAGTTTTGCGCCGGTGACAATCACACGAGTTTAGCAAGATAATCGTATCGTAAAATAAACAATTCTAATAGTTGCTCAATTTCGTTCCAGGTCCCAGAACGTGACCACAGATTTAGATTTAGAGAATTATTTCATTTTGATTTTTGCAGAAATTTTATGAAGTGGGACATTCAGGATGTGTTTATAACGAGTTAATTAATTGAAATCAAGTGAAGATTAAATAATGAGAGATAAGGTTAACTATGAATATTCAATAATTCACTTTTTACCTCATGTCCCTGTTCATGGAGGCTTGATAAGGCGGCTGAATCGCTGGCATCCTTATCCTCTTGTACTATTTTACATTTTCCGCTATTTTCCCCCGTATCACTAGGTGCAAACATAACACCTTTCCATTTCAACAGGCCCTTGCTACCACCTGGGTCGTCTGCGCCCATAACTTTACCTGTTTAAACAATCACGTTTTCAATTACAATAATCTCTTAACTGCATTGTATAAAATAAGTGCAATTTTGTTCATATTGATCAGAGTACTTGCAACTTATCAAACAAACATTTTAAGAAAAAAATCTTTTTTAGTTACAAAAATAATTACGTTAAAAAATCACTAGTCTGTTGTAATTAAAACAAAAAAGTTGGACATTTATTTTTTTAAATGTTCAAGGGAAATTTTGATTCTTTCAGTCGCACTTTTTACCAAATGCCTTGACTTACCCTATATACTTTGGAAAATGGAGTAAAAAGAAGAGCAATAATAGAGGAAAAAATCACCTGGAATATCCTGCTCACTAGAATGGGAATGCTTGCTCTTAGCTTCGCAGGGCTCCACGATGACCGTAGCGGTCTGCCCGCCACAGGTGGGGTTGGCGCTCTGGTAGGCTGGGTTCTTGTAGCTGAATGCGGCTTCGGTATTGCTCGCGCTGCTCAACAGCGGTGGCATCGAAGCCGGCTCTGATGGCAGGCTTGTGTCGTGTTCGTCGCTGCTCAGACCTACGGCTCGTTCAGCCTCGTCGCAGCAGCGGCGATGCTGCTGCTGATGGTGCTGAAGGTGCTGGAGGTGGTGCTGCTGTTCATAGGACTCAATGTTAGAGTTATCGCTGTCGGTAACGATAACAGGGCCGGAGTAGCTGTCGCTGCAGTCTGACTCGACGCTGAACTGAAACTGCGGCTTGTCGGGACGCGAGCGCAGGTCGAGAAAGCTGGGCCGAGGGGCGGTGTGCGTGGGTAGCGGCGGTGCTGGTGGTCGGACTGACGAGTCGCTCGAGTCACAGACATCGTAAAGTGGCGGCGGATCTATGATGTCGTTGGCCGGAGTTTCCGGCTGTGAGTTCGTGATCTGGGTCTTGATTGAGCATTGATCCGAGTCTGAGGTCTCTTGGCTAAGAGTAGACGCATGCGAATGCCGATTATTGCTACGACTGCTGCTACTTGCTGTAATAAGTAAACAATGAATATTATAAATGTGTATGTTAGACAAGTCATTATTTCATACTACAGATTATTTTACAATAAATGAAGGGGTTATTCGGTATAAAGGGGTTTCTTCTATAGGTTTCCCATAAGAAAAAACCCTGTTATTTCCAGAGACCTTCAATTGTTTATTAAGAAGCGGGTATTGGCAAGTTTTCAATCTCTTAGATGTATTTTACACTAATATTTTTTTATGCTAATCCCTAACAAAATCATTTCTGTTTAAAGTAGAAACATTTTGAAGCACGTGTTGAAAATAAACATATTGCCCTTAAATCAACTAGCCACCCAATCGATCACGCGGTCACGATTTTAAAGCACGACCTTATATTACAATACTAGTGCCATAAGCGGTAGACCACTCGAGGCATTAGGGTCGTACGATATTTTGTAGCATGTTTACATGAATTGGTTAACACGTCTATCTGTAGCGTGAGTAGTCCATTGTAGCACCTTGTGGAAACGCCCAAGCGCAAGCAAGCTTTTATGCCCGCTATGCCTACTACTACTACGCCTACCTTTGCACCTGCTAGTGTAAAATTGGTTACTGTAAACCCATTTTTTAGGTTCAAAAAACGTGAAAATCGCGGCTGCGTTACAGTTTCATTTTACACAAAAATTTTAAATGTGAAATTTTTTTTTTACAGTCAAACCCATAAAACGATTTTTAACGTGAAAATGTACCTAAAAACTAAACTTATAAAAACTATTTTTAACCCCTTAATAGAGTTGAAATAGTCGATTTTCGCTTATTATAGAACGGTATTTGACATTAGACAAAAATATTAGATATGAAAGTTGTAGATAACAATGAAACAAACTTTGTTTTGATTTGTCATGCCTCATATATAAAAAGTAAGTTTTTATCTAGACAGCAAGGGTTCGAGCGCGATAGCACGCCGGGGACCCAGCTCCCGCAGTTTTGTATATTTAAAACGGTCTAGAGAATCACGAAAACTAGGTCCAGTACATGTGCTCCTTGATAAATTTCTTTTTGGTACCAATTGGTATATATCACATATGTGTAAATCATATATGTGATGATTGTTTTTTCAGATGAAGGAGTACAGGAGCGCTCCGAAGGCAAGTATAGAAGAAGCCTGAAGGATTTAGTTATTCTTATATTTTTTCAGATTCACCTTTATCATTAATAATCCAGAATATTCTTTTTTTAACCTATTGAAACAGATACAGTACAGTCACAGACCTGATGCCTAAAAGAAAGCGATTATTCTCAGTAGTCCTCTATGCGTTTACTTAGAACGCTAATTTTGTTCATTCTTGTTTCAAATGAATCGCCTTTGACGATAAATTAATGTCAGCTCTGACCAATTTTTCTTTATTTAATACCTTTTGTTTCTAAAACACTTTTTCAGCATAATAGTTTCACTGACATTTAGATTTTCAAAAGCACACTGAAGGTTTTATTGAGCGAAATTTTAAAGGTTGTGCGATTTATAACGAACTTTTTAATTTTAAAATAATGGTTTATTTTTATTTAGAACTCAATAGTGTCTTATTACCGCAGTAATAGTGTCATGGCAATAATTCATATTATTTTTTATATGCACGGAGAGAAATTTACCAGTGATATTCCTACATGTATAATACAATTTGTTAGTTTAACAATAAAAGTTATCAAAACAACTGAAAAAATACTAAATTAATTTAGTAAGAATTATAAAGTACACTTGTGAAAATTGAGATTTAGTCATTTTTACATGGTTATCTAGGAATTTTTACGAAAGCAAACTAACATTTTACTGTGTTACTGATCAATTTCACCAAGTAACTTAATACTCTGTTTACTCGCGCATTGGCAATGCGCATTATCGTATTTCAGAACAATACGTATATCGTTTCGAGAATTTAGTAATATTTTTAGCTGATTTGGTCCATAGAAATTAAATAATTCAATTAGTAGAGTAGATTATACTGTGGAGATATTCAGATAATTTAATTATATCCTCGATATTCGATGTATACAAAATTAATGCCGAATACATTTAAGTAAGTTAATTTACATGAACTAAAAAAACCGCTGCCAATTTATTTGCACGTAGCTTCCTCGAACTTTATTTACTGATTCATTTAATTAATTTTTACTTTCAATATTTAAAATTTAATACTTTATTTTGTATGGAGAGACTATGTTATATTTTTTTTACTTTTTATTTTTACTCTTTCTATTTTTTATCATTAAAAAGCAATTATTATTATACAATTTTCTATATACATAGTTCTGTACACAGTTTTCTGTATATTATTATTCAGCATTCAGAGAATTCGAAATATATAAATTGACTTCATTGAATATAAAAATTGAGTATTCAAAAATAGTCAATACTCTTAAGTTACCGATTTTTTGGGCAACGAACTCGATCTGAAGATATATAAAAGCTAAATCTGTGCAGTCCATTCATTACCATAGAAAAGGGTAATTTTTCTCTCACATATTCGTAATTTTCAATATAAAATTTCTCTCCGTGTATGTATATATTGAATTCGATTATATAAATAATATTATTAAAAAGTTATTCAATAAAGCATTAAAATTCAATGCACCTTCATCCGTGTCAGCAGTAGAGGAACGTGTCGCTGGCCGGCGTAGCCTTCTTGGCGAATTACAGGATGTAGCTGACGATTGCCGCGGGCAACTGGAACCGCTTGACGTGCCTGGCGACAGTTTTCGTACCGCTAAGTCGCAAAGCATATCAACAGCTTCTTGCCTGAAAATATAATAAGTTTTATTTTATTTTATTTTTATTAGAAAATGTTTATAGTCGTAAATCCTCGGTACAAAAATAATTGCTTACATTGAGTGAAATGTTCTAATGAAATTTATTATTATCGAAAGAAAAATTACTGTATGTTATAAAAACGTTGGGAAGATTTTTGTTGTTATATTTACGTACATATTACAGATACGTACGGCGGACATAGACACGTAAAAGTTTAGATGCACATATTTTTCATCCCACTTGTACTATATTCATATACAAATTACAGTAATGAACGGCGATCTTATAGACGTGTTGTATTAGATTGATGTATTTTTCAGTCTGCCTGCACTATATCCACGTACAAATTATAGACAGCTAAAAGTTTGGATTCACGTATTTTTTAGCATGCCTATGCTATATTCACGTACAAATTACAAACACGTTAAGGCTTAGATTCACATATTTTTTAGCCAACTGAGCTTGTGCTGTCTCTAAATTAATCATGTAGCCCGGAAATGCTTACAGACTTGTATGTAGATTAAGAGTCATTCATTCAGTAAGCCTTATAGACACGTGAAAGATTAAGTTTACGTATTTTCAGCCAGTATCACCTATGCTGCCCTTGTAAAGTCATGTAGCCCCGTAAAGGCTTATAGTGACGTATGAGAATCAAAAGTCTATTTAATAAGCTTCATAGACACGTAAAAGCTTAAATTTACATATTTTTAGTTAGCCTAGCCTGTGCAGCCCCTTAGGAGGTTCGGGAGTTTTCATTGACGTCACAATTTGAAGAATTTTTTACAATGATTTTTATGTATACCATGATACAAGTAACGAAAAACATTGAAGGTAGAGAGGTGTTATGATGACGAAAATTTTGTTTAATGACATTTAATTATTATCAAAACTATTTACCGTCACCTAGAAGAAAATTCAACAAAATATGACAATAATTTTGACTTTTTATCCAATTTAGATTTCAAAACGGTCATTTTGTTCCTTGTTCAATTTCAGGAGTAGTCACCACAGGAAAAATTAGAAAATTATCTAAACCGGCAAAGTTACAATCAATTATTTATTAGAGACCTTCACGTACTTGCAAACAATTGGTTATAACTTTGCAGATTTAGATAATTTTCTAATTTTTCCTGTGGTAAGTGAACTTGAACCCCTGAAATCGAACAAGGAACAAAATGACGGGTTTGAAATCTGAATTAAATAAAAAGACAAATTGATTATCATATTTTGTTGTATTTTCTTCTAGGTAACGGTAACTAGTTTTAATAATAATTAAATGTCGTTAACAAAATTTTTTTCAGCATCATACCATCTCTACCTTTAATGTATGTCATTGCTTGTATCATGGTATGTGTAAAAATCATTGTATAAAATCCTTTAAGTTGATAATTTGATATCAATCAAAACTCCCAAACCTCCTTAAACAGTCAGGTAGTAAAGGCCCGTAAAGGCTTACAGTCTCGTATGAGTCTCAAGAATCTATGCAAGAAGCCTTATGGACACTTAGAATCATAAACTCACGTATTCTCCAGTTAACCTAACCAAGTTTTTTCACTGTCCGTTAGATTTCAAATTTTTCTGCGGATGAATTAACTCCAGATTTGCACTAAATACTCCTGAAAAGTGTAATTCCCATATGAGTGTAAACATTTTTGATCCGATGAGAAAAAAAAATTATGTTCTGTTTTTCAAGAATTTTTCTTAATTTTTTTCAATTTTTTCAATTTTTTTAACATTTTTCTGATGTAAAATTTTTTTCTGACATTTAATCCTAAATCCCGACACTCATATAGGAATTATGCTATTCAGGAGTAATTTAGTTCAAATATGAAGTCAATCCATTCGCAGGAAAATTTTAAATCTAACGGACAGTGAAAAAACTTGTTTCATCGATGAATATGGTTCTGGACCATATAAAGGGCCCATACCAAGGTCTACGCTGAGGTAAATATACTCCCTTTTATGTGTAAAAAGTGGGAAATAATTAGTTTAAATTTATGTTTTAAAATATGACTTTTTTATTTCAGAAAAAAGGTGTCTAGCCCCCTTAAGTTTTTGAAAGAAATATTTTGATACTTGCATCAAATACAATATTATTGATTTGTTCTTCTTTTTAATTAGAAAATTTTCTGACATATCTAAAAAAAATTTGTTAATTTATATTAAATTAACAAACGAAACGAAACGCCCCAAATACAGTTTACTTATATATCACGCTCGCATCTTAAAATTTTCATACCTCGAGTCTAATATACTGGATTTCTCCCAACCTTCGAAGTACTGTTTCTTAACGCTCTATTCACAGAATACACCTTGATCATTCGCATTATTTATTCCAATTTTTGACAGATATTATGTCAATAATAGTTGAGGTTTATAGTACCGCGAATTTTACCCGCATTACTTTGGAATTTTTTTCCGTGTAGATGTTCCGTGTAATCTTTGAACGGTAATGATTCAAAAGCGAAAATTCATTATTGCTAAGTTTCGATTTGCACGCGCGGGCAGTACGTACCTCAGGCAAGTCTTAGTGGGACGGAGCGGATATTCGGGCTCAGTTGGCGAAAGTGCGGATACCGGAGTCTGAGCAAGGTCCCGGTAGAGCCGCAACTGTACTTTAGGTCCGCACCGGCGAAGCAGTGCCACAGCCTCTTCGTGGCTGAGCGGTGACAATGGCGCCCCATCGACTGCGATGATCTTGTCGCCTGGCTGGATGCGCCCATCACTAAGCGCTGGCTCGCGCACGAGAGCACGAACATAATGACCGAGTGCGCTGCTGTCCGCTTTGCGCAGCGTGAAGCCCAGGCTGCCGGCGACCTTTGTCATTTCAATGTCGAACTCCTGAGGGACAGGCAAAGAGACAAATGCTTGAAAATGTTTCAGTTTGACCTTAGACGGTTTAGCTGCTTAATAAATTGATAGATTCTTAGAGAGAAAGCTTCGTAACAGTAACAATTTAGAAAACTCAAATTTCCCCATTTTCGTAGGTTTCCGAGGTTTGTCGATCAAAAGATAAGATTCTTTTTAAATCCATGTGCTTGTGTGAGTGTGTGTGCATATGTGTATGTGTGTATATTGGGATCTGACATTGATCATGCGACCCTCGTGGTGGCGCGGTGAACTAGAGCTGGCCTCGCTTTAACGCTGTATAGAACGGGCTCTTTTGCACCATGTTGACTATATAGCTAAGGTTTACCTATATATATTGGCCACACCCCTGTGTCAGATCCCAATACGTGTAAGTGTATGTGTAATATGCATAAATGAATGAATACATTGTACTAGCAGTAGTTCCCATTTGTTTGCTCTGCTTGGTAATCCTCATTTACAGTAGGATTTGATGTCATCGTGATCTTTTTACTTCTACATTGTAATTATTTTCTATTTTTTTTTGACATCACTTAAGAAGTTCATAGATAGATGACTTTTTTCAAATGGTATTCAAACAATATTTTCAAATTCTTCTGAATTTCTCAAGTCATTTTTAACCTTAAATTTGAAGCTAAATAAAGACATATATGTCGAATTCCATAAAAAATATGCTTTAATTCGAAACGGTTTCATCGAATATTTTCATTGCTTTCACGCTATTAGTTTAACGATTCTATCATTCTATGAAGTATTTGAAATCTAGAAAAATTAGGCTCATCACCACGCATGCTGGTGACCACTTTTTTTGCCCATTATATTGCTAAAATAAATGCTAAAAATTTTGTGGTAATCATTGAACGATATTTTTACACAAAAATATATGGACGTAGTTTGAGGCCATGTTTGACAAATTGTCGTAATATTTCCCAGTTTTTCTGAGCCAAAATAAGATATTTTTTGCTCTTCAGCTGGTTTTGGTGCGAAATCCAAATTTGAAAATATTTGTTTTCGTACGTAATAAGATAAAAATCAACTGAAAACGATATTATAATATTTTTTCATTCTTTCGATTAATTTCTTAGTTTATTTTTTATTATTAAGGTATATCTTCTTAAAATTAAGTTAGACGTATTAAGTTTATTTTCAAACACATTCAATCTCGTAACATCGTCGGGTGGGAGCAAGAACGTCATATCTCAGATCGGCGCGTAAGAACGTCCTATCTCAGCTCGGCGCATAAGGACGTCCCATCTCAGCCCGGTGCGTAAGAACGTCCCACTCGGCTCGACGCTTAAGAACGTCCCATTATGGGCGCTTCATGCATGGATATTAAACCGAAATGGGACGTTCTTACGCGCCGAGCTGAGATAGGGCGTTCTTACGTGCCGAACTGAGATGGGACATTCTTGCTCCCACCCGAAGACATACTTTATTTTCAGGAAATAAATTGATTAATAACAAAATAGTCACACTTAGAACACACACACACACACACACACACACACACACACACACGGACATAAACGCACATACGCACACGTACGAAATCACAGATACTCACACATACATACACGCACGCACAAAGACACATCCATATGGAAATTTACTAAAAATAATGCATTTTGGTTTCGAATGTTATATTCAACTTTTCTATCAGTTTTCTAAAAAAAAATGATATTGTCATAAATATTTTTCTAGGAACCGTAATAACTTTAAAATTTAATAGAATAAGTTGAAAAGTGATGATTTCATCCAACATTTAGTGGCAAAACTGAAAGAAGGAAATTTTTATTTTTAATTTGTACCATTTATACATAGGTAAATTTTAGTTTTAATGCTTGTTTATGTATGGTGATCGTAACATCAACTTTATAGATACACAATAAATATTTCATCTAAAGTCGCATAGACTTCTTACTTGAAATGTAAACAAAATTAATAGATCTTTAATAGAGGCTATAATACTCACGCCACAAGGTTCGACATCAAGTGGTGGTAGCGGATTCAAGGGTATCTTCAGGGTGAGTCCAGGATTTTCTCGATCTCGACGAGTGGGTGGAGGTGGTGGCGCGGCTGTCGGTGGTGAAGTGTTGCTGCTCGTCTCACCTGGTAGCCGACACACTACCAGTTCGACCGTGCTCGATGTCGTCCGCAGCACCTCCAGCGCTTCCTACAACAAGTAGACCGCCAAGTTTACGTGTTATATCGCCCATGGAAGTTGATGTAAATGATGGAGAATAATAATTCAAAATTAAGTAATATCCAACAATTTCTTTCCATAAAATGTATTGTAATATTTAATTTATACCTCACCAGAAATTCAATTTCAATTTTTTATATATTTTACAAATTTTTGTTTAAAATGATGACACACTTTCTAATCGTAATACAATATTTGAGTAATATTTTCCACAGGAGGGGACAAGCCATGGTTTAGGGGTAAAAAACGACCTATTTTTATTTGTTTGTATGTGACTCTATCTGTCTATTTGAATCTGTCTTTAAATCGATATCTTTTACTCCTTACCTCTTCCTCTCTGTCTGTCTCATTTTCTACCTTTTTTTTTGTTTCTCGGTCTCTGTTGCTCTTGTCACGTCTCTTTGTCTCTGTCTCTATGTTTGTTTCTGTCCCTGTCTCTTTTTTCGGCCCTTATCTCTGTCAATCTAAATCTGTCTGTCTCTATTCGATTGTCTTTCATGTATTGCCTTTCTTTATTTTACTGTTTCTGTAGCTATTTTTCCTTCTGTGTCTCTGGTTATCAATTGAATAGAATAATGTAAGAAGAAAATAGCGTTCAATGAATGTTATGTAAACATATTTCAAAATATTTCTATGACTAACAATCTATTTACGAACTTTTCCTTTCTTTTTTGTATTTTTTGTGTTTTTTATATTTATCTTGAAATACTATGTAATATAAACTTATAGGTTGGACAAATTAAAGATTCATGTCTATATGTCATAAAAAAATCGTTAAATTTTATTCCAATAGACTGATAAGAATTTTTCCATCGGTCTTACAGTCTTAAAAATTAAATTACTTAATATTAATGGCAGTCAGATTGCCCTTGTTTGTAATCTGGCAATTATAATCTGGGCAATCTGACTGCCATTAATATTAAGTAATTTAATTTTTAAGACTGTTATTAAGTAATTTAATTTTTAAGACTGTAAGACCGATGGAAAAATTCTTATCAGTTTATGGTAAATTACAGTCGACGTAAGTAATATTTTTAATTTATTCCAATAGATTTGAAAAAAAAAGATAGTTTAAATTCTTAAACAAGCATAAAAATCGTGATATATAAATTAAAATTCACTTTTTAAAAAAAAATTGATAAAAGTACGATTTTAATTCTTGTTGGGAAAGAGTTTTAAGATAGTCAAGATTCATATCCATCAATAAAATCAAGGGTGATAAGATTTTTTATTTAAAGTTGCTTTTAGCCCACCGTGAGTTGTAAAGTCGTGACAAAGAGTCCGGCAACAAGCTACTACAGACCGCTCGCATAGAGATTAGGTTTGTGAACTGCCGAATTCAAGCCAAAGTGCAAATAACCAAGAGTTTTTGATGCCTAATTTACGGGCACCTGAGCAATACATGTAAGGGTCTCCTGCACCAAAGCAAGTTATGCTATCAATGCGGGGAGGTAGGCTATAAGAGAATAAACTACGAAGCTAAGCCTGCATGCTTTCTCTGCGTCCAACAGGGACGAGATACACATGGATGCAAGACTCGTATATGCCCTCTATGGTGCGTTATTGCATTCTCCAACTTCTTGAATAAAAAAAAATAATTTTATTAGACTAATTATTATTAGACGTACGTAGTTAGTGAGACCCGTGAGCGGTATTCCGTTGGCTGCAAGTAGAATATCGCCAGGTCGGAGTTTGTTGGATAGGGCGGCTGGTTGCTGTGGGAACAATCGTTTCACACGAACGGGACCGGCGGTACCGCCACCTGACACCGACAGTCCCAGACCTCGGCTGCTTTTTTGCAGCGTCACCCGAAACGTACTTTCTGTAACAAGAAAAATAAGTTAATTGACAATTTTTTTCATAAAGTGATATAAATTCTTTTTATAATCATTTCTACTACGAAAACTTTCTACTAAACTTTTCTACTACTAAAACTTACAAAGAGAGTCCGGAACCTCCGGATAACCAAAAGGGCTAAAAACTGTACCAGTGGGTTCCTTGTACCAATAAAAAGATACGTGTCTCAGCAGTTTTGCCAATGGGACTTCAGTGAGCGGGACAATAGACCTACGCAATCGTCGGGACGATCTCCGTCTTGCACTGAGTGGCTCAGGTACCAAATGTTGTTATAATTTTGCTATTCATATACGGCGTATTGCAGTGCTTTTTATAAATGTTCAAAGTCAATGATAAAAAAACTGGAATTATCAGTACACTGATTCGGGATTTCTAGTACCGCTAACTAATAGTATAAATAAATAATGCTATATATTATGCTTGTAAATTTTGATTATCATAATATAATTAATATTTACGCGATCACTACGCGTACGTAGAAGTATTTTTGCTAACAGGATTGGATTTTTTCTTGCGCGAAATGTCGTCAGTTGGTATTTTTCGCCCAGGGACGGCGCAAACTGGCTTTTCTTCGCTTGGAAAAAGTCCAACTGACTTTTCTTCGTGTATAGCCATTTGTTGGATTTTCTTCGCCTTAGCCGCGTTTTTGGCTTTTATTCGTACCGCTCAACGACATATCGACACTGAAGTCCCATTGGCAAAAATGCTGAGAAACGTATCTCTTTTTTTGGTACAAGAAATGAACTAGTACAGCTTTCAGCCCATTTGATTATCCACACGCTCCGGACTCTTCTTATAAGCATAATACATAAAAACTTATCATCTCATCAGATAGCTCGTGTCTCAAGAATTATTTTAAGAAAAATTTCTTCTTCGTTGCTGGTGTTTTAAAATAATCACATTATAAGAAAATAACTGTCAACTGGTGTAGTGGGGCACATCAATTTTTTGGAATCAGTGGTGGGTCGCGCGTTCGGACGCAATAATGGGACTATATTTTGCAATGTGTTCCTGACTACCCCATTCTTGTTATGGAAGTCAAGAGGTACGTAACGTGGGACAAAGGTTTCGCTATATGCATTCCGAAAATCAGCCTCGAAAATTTTGTACCATGTTATGCACTAATTTAAGAAGTAAATCAACAAAATAACGAAGTGACGACATAGTTAACACTATAAATAATGCTATTAAATTAATGTCGTTATCGTCTATAATTTCTTTTTCGACATTTCTTAACCCAACGATCGAGTTTATTCAGCCTTATGAGATGAAGTTGCAGCCCAGTATCTAAACTTTGTATTGTACATAAAGAGAAAGAAATCGATAAAAATTACTGAATTTTGAAATAACTTAGACTCAGATCTTATTAAACAAAGTATCCTGCACAAAACAAATGAAAAAGAGGGTACAGTCAAATAGGTTGAAACCGTGAGGTTAGCGTGCGAGCGTAGCGATTGCGATAAACACGGTGCAGTAGTCGACTACTTAGTTCACGGATAGGCGTGACCTAAGTGCGGACATAGGTCACACCGAGCTATAAAATATTGGAAATTTTAGTTCAATTGTTTAAGTTTGTTAAATTTGGTCAGATGTATTTTCACTTTGAATATTGTTAAATGTTGTTGAAGTCTCAGTCAATGGGTTTCTAGTAATAATATTACTCTTCAAACTATGCTTTTTCGCTTGATGAAGATACGGTTGTTCCTCTATTCTTCCATTAGCTACATGTGATAAAACTTGATAACTGTTGGACTTATGTAACCGGTCTTGATAATATTGCAGTTGAAGTTTTTGAATGTGAGTAGATGTAGATGGTATTTCAGAAGAAGAATTTCCGGTAATTGTATGGTTTCTTTTGTCATCTGGTTCAATTCGATAGATGGATGTTGGAGTTGGCACTGAATAAGTTGAAACTACTGGCGGTACTACATCAAAGGCTACATTTGTAAGTTTACTTTTTTTGTTCACAATAATACCAGAACATATTTGTTGATGAGTTCTTTTCTTATTATTTATTAATTCAGCCAGATATCCTTCAGCGACTGCTGTAGACTTCCAGCCACCATGTCGCTTGAGTTCAAGAATGTCAGCTTCAGCATCATCTAACAGTGTCGCTGATGTTCTTCTAAAATTGTGTCCTGTATATTTATCTGGATTCGCTAAATTCAAATAAGTAGCTACTTCTTTTGGTATACTACCAAATTTATTAATTTCCATAGGTTATTGTATACATTTGCCAAATGCATATTTAAAAAAAATCTATCCGTTGAACACGCCTGTGGTCTGATTCGCATATATTGTTTACAGATCTCATACAATGCATCTGATCAAATGTGTTAATAGATGATTTTACCATAAAATAAATTGGCCATAAACTGGATGGCACATATTTCTTTGAAAGGTGATCAAAATATGCCTTCACACATTCCATGCTCTTTTCGCCACTTCTTAAAACTATTATATGCTGCTGTATATAATTGTTTTGAAACTTGTGGCAACAAATTGAAAGAGATATTGCGTGCTGCTTCTCTAATTTCTTTGGAAACTATATCTCCATTGACATTGTCACTGGAATCGCTACTACAATCCATTATGAACTACTTTCTCTCCCAACTCGCAAAGTTTAAATCGTAAAAAAACGAAAAATGTAATGCAAACTCAGGATGCGACTTGTGATTATATACATGCAAAAACAACAGAATTACGGCGATCCTACATGTATCAACTGGATTACAGATGGCGCGGTAACTATATAAACCTCGATTCATTCAAACTTACATACGTTATAGTTTCATATAGTAGCCTGGCATGCGTTCAAGAATTTAATTAAAAATTTAAAATGCCCCAGCAAAACTCTCCAAAATAATTAAAAATTTGAGAA
>JAPYZO010006821.1:0-10798 GCA_030522905.1 Torymus flavipes | reverse complement strand
TTTTATGAACCTATATTTCCTTGGAATTTTATTACGTTAAGTTATGTTACAGTTATTTTTATAAGTCTATATTCTTGTTACGAGGGTAAATACGTCTTACATACTTAATGAAAAAGTTTACACCCCATCTATCTATAAATAAAACGAAACGAACACCTAGAATAACACTTCATGATAGTATCATAAGATAATAAAACTTGCTTAGCATCTATCTAAAATAACATATCGAACTAATTATTATTACTATAACAATCAAACTGAAAATAGCCAAAAATTTTACAACAAAAGCCCCAAAAAATCAAAACCTTTAAAAACAAATTAAAAATTATAAATCCAGCATCACCACAGACCCCCTCCCGCTTATTAATAAAGCTCGCGCGGTCTATCGAAAAACCGATAAAACCTTAACGACGGGAGAAAAATAACACACTCCCCTACGCTCGCTTACAAAAATAACCGCCGAGTTTTTTCCGCCTCGAACACGAGCTGCGAGAAGACGCGCACGGCAATCGATCGACACACTTGCACCTCTCGCTGTGGCGCAATAATAATTAACCCTTCTCGCACGGTATAATGCGCGTGCATTTACATGCGTCGTTAGCGCGCTCACGCGGCCTTGGCCGTCGAAATTTCGAAGCCGGAGTGGCGTGTGTGTATAATGCGTCGCGTGCCCCCCCGCGACGATTGACGTCTTTGTTAGCGCAGACCCTCGTCAATGCGCGAAGATGATGATGAAGGAGGTATAGGAGAAGAGAGAGGATTTGATTTTTACGCAGAGGAAAATTAAATTTTTTTAGATTTATGGTGTGGTGGTGCGGTGCCTGTGTGGTTTGTGGATCTTTGTTTGTTTGGATGGTATTGTTGTGGAGTATTGGGAGATTGATATTGTTGACAGTAATCTTGATTGATGCGGAAATTCTGGAGTGGCTGGTGATGTACCTCGGTAATGGGTCGCGGAGATACATGGTATATTGGTATAAGGTAATTCAGTGATTGGAGTGGTTTAGACAAAATTTAAAGTTATAATTTAATCTTAAAAAAATGTTATCAATAAGATTAATGATTATTATTTTTTTAATTTTTTAATTAAAACAATTACAATTCTATATAGCGATCCATAAAATTTACTATATTAAAATTAATCAGAACTATTAAAGTTGTTTTGAATTTTGCAACAGAGTCATAACGTTCATTTCTTTTCCTGCGTAATTTTCTCTCCTCACAATAATAAATTTCATAGGTTGTCAAGTTTATTCTACATGTACACAAGAAAAAATTTAATTTTTCTCATGCAGTTTTTCCTTGCGTTAAGCTCTTTATTATACAGTAACACACTTTATTATACATTAACCCGAGAGAAAGAGAAACAAGCGTTTAAAAAACAGTTGAATATTTAGAATTTCTCTGTCCCCGATGTCTCAAAACCCAACGACTTCATCGACCCACAATTTCGCTGAAAAAACGCTCGCTCCGACAACAAGCGCCGCATGTAAAATCGGCGACACGCGCACGAGCGTAATTGCAACTTGTTACCGGTACAATGCGCGCGAGCGCCGCTCATTTAGCATAAATGAAGACACAAACCCATATGCTGCACACACGGGACAAAAACGAGGATCTCTCGCGCGAAAGAGAGCAGTAACTTCGAAACGAACGAGAGGCGAAGTGCGCGCGGCGTATATGCAAATGTCGCAGCATCCGCCCTCCCCGCGCGATGCAAATGAAGTTTCGCGCTTAAGTGGCTGAAATTACGCTGACGCGCGGCCCGTATACAATGGCGATCTGCATAGGCGCACAATGCATTGTGTATACATATACACAGAGACGCGCAGTTGTACTCGATGATAACTTTAATTGCCGCGGCGGAGAGTGCGTGTATATAACTCTCCGCTATGATGGTATCTCCCGCGCGTGCGAGAAAGCGAGAAGAACCCCTTTGAATTTCTAGTTTCTGTCGAGTCCACATAGGCGACTTTCCACTAATGCCGCGAGATTTCGTAGGAGTGATGCGAGGAAATAATATACAAAGCTGTAGTGCTGCGGCGATGACGCAATGTGGTTTCGTTTCGTATACTTACTTTGCGTCTGCGAGATTTTCAGATAAATATAAGGGATTGTGCGGTGGGACTCGTCAATTGTGAAATGAAAGTGTGTGTGTGCATGTGGTGGCATTATGTCGGAAAATTAGGGAGGAAATTATTATTGCCCGTGATGGTTTTGAGATTTTTAGATTGATGCGGTATACGATTCGAAATTAGATGGCGATATGATCGTTAGCTTGCAATTGCTTCATTATAAATTGCCGAGCGCGAGGAGGAGGACGGAATGAGATCCCCCGAGATATATAATGATTCATCTAATTTCAAAACGGATCGGACTTTCTTAATAAAACATCATTGCGTCACCAACGTGCTTTGGATAAGTTCAACAGTGACTTTTAACCTTGTATACTCGGCAATGACTTTTGTATTTCAGTATAGATGAAAGTTCATTATATAGACTACAAAGGCGTTACGTCATTTTCATTGTTTCTGTATACTCGCGGTGGCTCTAATAGTTACAATCTTATTGTTGTGAATATTGAACGAGATGAGGCTCGCTCGCAGAATTACAAAATATACGCACTCAAACAGTTATTTATCATAAAAAATCCTTGCAGAGGATTACCCCTCCCACCCTATCGCACATTCATTTCGAATACACCCTTCTTCCACGTTTCTTTCACGACAAAATACACAGCATGCGACTCGGTTAATTACGAGAAAATAAGAAAGCGCACGAGAGAGAGAGAGAGGCTTACAAAGTTCGTCTACGGGAATAATGAGCGCACGAGACTGAATACAAAACCCAAGCGGGAACTCGAGGTATACATATATAAGAGAGAAAGAGATGCCGGGGCGCGAGTTTCCACCCACGGAGAAAATAACAGATTGATGGCATTATGCGCGTGCGAAGCCTGGAAAAGCCCATGGAAAAAGTGCAGATATACGAAGGCGCGCGTGTATATATGTGTGTGGGTAGCAGTAACAACGACACAAGGAAGAGAGAAAGAGCGAGGAAGTGTAATGCTGGGGGTTGGGAAAAAATTGATGGACTCGAGCGCGCGCGCGCGTAACGCGATAATCATGACGATGATGATGGAAAAGATGCAAAGTGAGGCGGAAAAATAATAATGTGATCGATGAGCATCTGAATTCTGCGAAGTTATTTTACAAAAAGCGAATAGAGAGTGAACGAGGTTGAGTTAGTTTTATTTTATTATACGGCTGGTCGGTCAAAGGCTTATGTGTGTTGCACTCGTAATTGAATTTGCGTTATTAACAATATTATATTGTCGAGGATATAAAGGCTTTGATTATATAACATACAATAACTAATTTTAACTGCGCAATAAGATTTTTCTTATATTCTAAAAATACACATTCTAGCAAACAGTGTATAGAACATTTAAGCTCCGAAGCATCCAAACTACCTCGTGAATAAACAAACAGGTTCAATCAATTAAATTCAGATTCGAAGATCACCAGCACACATACTCGTACAATAATACAATGGGAAATGCGCGTTCGTCCTCTCGCTCGATTTACCTCGAACAAGCGACCAGCCAGATAGAAGACAGCAGCAGAAGAAGAAGAAGAAAGGGAAACGTCGTCAGCGCTGACAGCACGCCCGCAAGCGCGAAAACAAACGGCGAATCCACGGAAAGTCCTCTCTTACACACGAGGACATCTCCCCTAGAGACGTGTGGGCAGCTCATAATGAGACGAAATATCGTACCATGCGTAAAAATTCCTCCCCCGAGACTGGAAAGGATCGTCAAAGCAAACATCTCTGCGCGGGACAATGGAAGAAGAGGGTATACATATCGGAAGAGAGTATATACCTGTGAGCCCGCATCGCGAAGAAAGAGAGAGGTGTATAATTATATGGGTGTAGCGCGCGTGCAGCGAGTCGTTAGAGGAGGGCTTGTTTAGCCGGTAAATAATAACGTGGAGTGTTTTACGCGCCGATAAAGTCAGAATCGCCGAGACGAATCATTTCTCACCGCGAGACACGCGCGCAAGCAGCCGCGATTAGTAATAGCGTGACGAGGGAGGGAGAGATCGCATATAAGCGCGCATGAGGCTCATGAATCACTGTACTATACGCTCGACCCCCGCCATTGATGTGTAACCGCCGTAATAGGAATTTTTGTTTATTCCCGTCGCTATACTTAATGGTTCTTTAATTAGCCGCGGAGTGTGCACCGATCGACAGGACACGCGCGCGGTGGCTGCATTTGTTTTGGACGAGGAATGCCTATTTGCAATATTAATCGTGCGAGCGCTGCACGTGCAGGGTTATTAATTAAAGCGACACGGTGGATATGAAAAAGGCGCGATATATTGAAATAGATTGTTAAACGGGACTGCAGAGTGAGAGACAATGAATCACGAGGCTAGCTGACTTTAAACTTTCAAGGATTATTGAGCGGACAAAAGGATTATCGGAGGGAGAGTGCGAAGCTTTCAGTCTGTTACAGGGACATTCTCTCTTCCATCTTCTCCGAGCGCTAAATGACAACTTTCTGACACCTATGTAAATAATCGATTGTCGCGCGGGCGTGACAGTTTTCGAATACATGTTATATACAGTTGAAGGTTAGAAATAGAACCTGCAGAGGTCTAGGTGACATTGCTATTGTATAATATATTGGTTTTTAACAGCATTACACTTCTCAGTACTAGAACTGCACGATATAGCAAGATTAATCTTAATATTGTATTGTCTTACCTCAATATTGAAAACAATAATCGATACAATATTTCTATATAGTTTTGCAATCCAATATCAAAGAGAAGAGCGACACAATAATTACAGAAATATTGTATTGTCTTGCTATCGTGAAGAGCACGTGTGCCTGTAACAGGACAAACCGGAAAAAAGTAAAACTACATTTTTAGCTGGCAAATATGATTGGTATAGCCAACGTGGATGTAACCGCGCTTCGTAGACTTTATTAATGCCCTTTCACTAACCGCGCGCTTACACTACTACCTGCATCGCCCGATAATAAAGATATTTCGCGATCCCAACTGCCGACTACTCCTCGTCGGCGGTGGCAGTGCAGGTATTCCGCTCAGCGCGCGCGTTATATATTGCGCCATATGATCCGCGCACGCGCGCGGCGAGCTCTGCTCAATGCTGAGAGCCCCCGCCATAAATCGCGAGTTCTGGATCGTTTGTTTCTGTAATGAAAGAAGCGTAAATCAACCCGGAGTCGGAGAAAAATCTCATGCCTCGTATCTGATTCGCGCGCGTGAGTGTGCGTGTGTGTTGGAAAGGTTGAGCGCCGAAATTAATCGTTGCTAATCGTCAAGAACGAGAATAATGTACTAGCCGAGTAATTAGCTTGAGAAGGTAGTTTCTAGTAAGAATTGAGTGTGTTTAGACTTGTGTATCCTTGTAGCTTGGATTCGACGAATCGCCAAGTACAATTCTTGCGTAAACCGCGATCGGATCGTTTTCTAAACCCCTGATCTGCAGCTACGCATAACCCTAAGCAGCAGGAGTGTTATACAGATAGTGAATTGCCAGGCTCGCGTAACAAAGGACTTTTTACAGCGTTTTCAAGAACTCGTTGCACCGCGCTCCGAGAGATGAAAAAAAATGAAATAACGCGTTCCTTAACAAGCCGATCATTAGTTACAACAACACCATAGCTCGCGTTCGCGGAACGATCACTGAACCCTATATATCGGCTGCAACCTCTCGAGCTCACCGAGGCGTGAAAAAAAGGCCATCCTATATATATACTACACACTACACTACATTTTTACGGTAATGTCGGGGGAGGCCGCGCGATTATCGAGCGACAACTAACTCTCCGTCTGGCATTCGCTCGCGACCTTCATTCAACTTGGTGGCCGGGGCAATGCCAACCTGTAGAATGCGTCTCGTTTCTCCGTTTCGCTCTATTGAGAGAACTGGGCCGCGCGCACATTCGCCGAGTTTCAAAGGATACGGCGACGTCGCCGGCGGAGGAGGAGGTGAACACAATGAGAAGAGGAGAGAGAGAGAGAGAAAGAGGTAGAGCGGCGTGACCGACGTCGCTGTCTTGCTTGCCGCGAGTGCGCGCAAGTATAAGAGTGGAGGGTAACGCGGAGAATGGATGGGGACCTCGCTGAGATGTAAAGGATGCGGCGTGCGGTGTGTTGTGTCTTGCTTTCTCTTTTTTTTGGTTGGAGGGTTAAAAAGTTTGTTGCCGAGTGGGTTTTGGTTGGGTGAGGAAAAAGGAGGTGCTTGTCTTTTTTAAAAGAGAGAATGCGGAGGTTGGTTCCGTTAATAAATGATGCGGTTGAGTGTGATATTGTTAAAAACGTAAAGAAATGTTCATTGTCAACACATTTATAAATGACAAAGTTCTTCTATTAGTATCTTAAAGTGTCAAAAATTTTCTAATCCAAAATAAAATAAACCCCAATCACGTAAAATACACTTGACCGCAAAAACTCCCCCATCCCGTATATTTCCAATCCTAAAACCATAAAAACCTGTCGACCCTCTCGTCATGCTTTAAACCGCCCGAATCTTCCTCATCGACGGTCAATGAAAGACGCCACGCGCCGCTATCACCCGGAAGAAGCGAGCGAAGCAGCCGTCACAATCCTGTAAGACGGGAGAAAACGTTCACGCGCAGCTGACGGATTGACACGTGCGCGCGAGGGAGTCGACCCGCCCTCCGCGGTGTTAACGACCGCGCAGCACGTGCGAGTGTAGCCGAGAGAATTCGTGGGGCGGTGCGGTGGATGGAAGGTAACGAGGAGATTGTGGTTTTTGTATATTAGCTATATCTCTATATTCATGAATAGTGTAGATGTTGTGGGAAGAGGAATAAGGTGTTCGTGAATTTTAAAAGAGGGTGGAGTATAGTAGTGGGGGGAGCTTAAATAATTTATAATATGACAATGCGTTCATAAAACTTGGATGAAAGAAAGAATTTTTGATGATAACTTTTTCCGTGCGTTGATCTAAGATCATTCATTTTACTCACAAAACAGCCATCAACACTTTGGCACGCATCGTTTTTCCACATACCTGAAACAAAAAGAAAAATGTCGATTAATTGTCTGCCAATGTGTAATTTTAACTTAACTTAATAAGCACCCATTCACAGCCACATTACTTTCATTACCGCAAACGTATAAACCGACGACAACATCGCCACAACGCAACAATACACACACCTCTTTCGCCCACATGCGGCCACGAGACAACGGACTAAGCTGCCCCCCTGGACCCGATCCACCGCGCATCCAGGAAATCCCCGGACCACGACGCTTCTCTCTTTTAAACAAGAAATTTCGCTCTCCGCTCGCGCACACAATACGACGGAGACAGCGGGGCGTAAAAAATGGCCCCTCGCCGGGCTCCTCTTCTTCTTACACGCGCGCGAGCGAGCGAGAGATGAATAATAGCCGAGGATTTTCGAGGGTCCGTTCGCCTCGGCAAACTTTTTGTGCGCATTCATATACGGGAGAAACAGGTTGCCGTTTCGACGAATGCACTATATACGCGTTCTTTGCACTACTATAATATAGCGCGATTCAATATTTGCAGCGGCGGGAAGTGATATTGGCCTTTTACGGGGAATCAGAGCAGCGGTTGACGCTACGCGCCAGCCATCAGCGATGCTTTTAACGGAATTCTCGGTTGGTTGCGCTTGTTTTGCGCGAAATGCACGCGTGCAGTGCGCTCGTATGTTTATGATATGCTGCATGGCGAACGTACGGCGTGTTGTTTATTTATTTACGGATTTTTCGGGTTGACTTTACGTGGAGCGTGTATCGATCTGTTTCGGGTATCGAATTTACGGCGGGGGTATTGATTTGACGCAATTTTATTATCGTTAAAGTGTATTAATATGTTATAGTAGATATAAACATTTATGATGGCAGCGAGTTTATAAGATGGACAGAGAGAATTAGGTCACGGTCACAATTTTCTTTCATATGAAATATATATAACATAAACTTCTCAGTGAAGAGTCCAACTATTTTGATAAGGATGATGTTCCTCGTATGCGTAGGACGTCGTTCTCCTATCTCTTGCGAAGCGATACTATATAGTTTTATTCAATATAGTCGTCAAGCTAACAGTAAAGTGAATGTTTAAAGAAGAAAGCCGCGCGTTCAACGTTATTCACGCGTATAATTTAATTTATGAATTCGCGTAATAATTGCATAAATAATATACACGAAACCTTGCTGTGCACACGCATGCAGCAGCCTCCTTACAAGTGTATAACGTAATTAAAACACTCTTGTAATTTACTTTCATTATACACGCGGTCGCGTATGTACCGGTTATAGGGATAAAGACATCAAAAATGTTATATGATAATGCGCGGGCATTATTAAAGGCAAAACTTTTATAGCTTCATCAATAAAGGCGCACGCCGGTGCTAACCACGTGTATTAATTAATTTTTTAAGTAATTTACATAATATCCCTTTCCCTGCCAGCAATAATTACACTTAAATTTCTCGCGAACCCCAAAAATCCCACTTCTAACAGCCTCCGCGCAAAAGAACTAAAGCGCGCAGCCCCTCTGACATTCCCTCTAAACACTTACTGGAACTGACCGAACCTCAAGAGCTCCGAGGCGTGTCCCCTTACTCGCTTTCTCTCTCTCTCGGAAGAATCGTTAAAGGGCTGCGCAGTGTCTCGCGCACTTGACATACGACGCGCACGCGCGCGCGTAAGTATAATTTCGCGCTGCTATTTGTCACGTCGCGGACACGCAGCCGTCGCGGCCCGATTTGTACACTTACGCTCTGCAAAACCGCGCTTTGTCGTAGACGTCGAGTGGATGGAGGAGCGAGTCGAGGAGACTCGTTCCTGTTAATGAATCGGGTTATTATATTCTCTCGGTGGGAGAAATATGGGGATTGAATGGTAATGAGTGTTGAGGAGAATGGGCCCGTTTTATTTTCTTGGGGTAATGAGGGGTTTGCGTGTACTTGATGTTAGTGTGTTTAGGGTATAAAGCAAGTGCGGTTGATAAAGTGACTGAAATAATTGCAGTTTGATTTGAGCTTATTATTTTTCGACATTAAAATTGAACATGAGGGAACAATGGCTTAATTTTGAAAAGTTGACAGTGTTTTTTTTCTTATGTAAAATTTTATTATATAATTTACTTCATCGTATCCGTCTACCAGAAAAATAGAAAAAATGTCGAGCTCAGAGTGATATAGGTATAACGACTCTATGACTAAATTATATAGACTCTCAGTTAAAATCACGATAAAAATTTATTATTACATAAACTGCGAAACAACGCGCATTCATAATCAACCGGTGATTTTAAATTTGACGTCTCAATTCCACGACAGCCCCATCCTCCGACAAACAGCATCTCAAAAACCTTTCACTCGCTCAACACACAGCATTCTAAACACCAACCCGCCTCACCCTTCAGAACCTCCACAGACCTACAAGACGCAACTACACTTCCAAACCCTTACACACACACGCGCGCGCAAAGCAAACCTCCCGCGCGCTCGTATATAAATCTCCAGCGAGAACCGCGAGACGCTTGCGATGCGAATTATGCCCTCGAGGAATATCAAATCCAGCCTGGCAAAGAAAACATGCGAGCGGCGCGCATTTCTAATTCTCTCTCTCTCTCTCTCTCTCTATTCGAGCCCTTCATATCCTTTGAAAGCCCATGCGCACGCGCCAGGAGCGACGTGTATACGCGGGTAGAAGCGTGAAAATCGAGGGAAAATACACACACACAGCTGCACAGCACCCACGCGGAGTTTGCACAAGGCTGCGCAGCGGTGGGTCCGCGCGTGTCTTCGCCCTTTGCCGCGAGGGCAGCAGCTCCCTGCGTCTATCTATGTATGCATGTGGTTTGAATTTGTGTGCGCACGCGCAGTGCGGGCGGGTAGAGTACACTGCGCCCGGAGTGCGTAAAAATTTCAGAAGGTTAACGCGGAGAGAGAGAGAGGGCGAGAGTGAATTATTGTTTCGTCGGTGGGTGGGTATATGGGGGTCTCGAGTGTGTGCTGTATGCTGAGGGCTTTGAACTTTGGGATTAATGGTAGGTTATGTACGTTGTAGACAAATTAATAAGTTATAGAGACAAACGTTCGGGAAATAAATTTCGACAGCGAAGATGCGAGGTTATTGAAATCGGGTTCGAAGTACTTGAATTATCGTCGTAGTTTATCTATTTTTGACGTTATTTCACAGCTGTTTATGAATCACGTTCGGATTTTATTATTATGACGACAATAGTTTGTTTAATATCTTACCAAGTATTTTTGCACTAATAAAACTAACAATAGCGTGATCGTGTATAACTTCCCGAGCATCGCGACACGCTAATATTAAAACGAACTTAGAATGCATGAATCATGTAAAGTACATAGAGCGGGCCAATAAACTGAAAATACGATATGGCGACAACAATATTCTTTGGGAAATTTTAATGCTCCACTAAAAACTTTTCTTGAATACATATCGTTGTCACATAAATTTCTTAAACGCACGCGTATATGCCTACCCGGATGATCCATTAAAAAGTCAGCGCGTATTACTAGCCGTAAATCAACGCGACCTCTGTGCAAACAATGTCTATCGGACCTTAATAAATTTTTCGTCTTATTTTTATTTTTTCTAAAAAAGAGTTTTATCTTGGATTTGCACGGTACTTTTTTCGACGTAAAAATATTTACTGTAATAAATCAAGTGTTTTGTTGTGTCATGGAAGAACTCTAAACGGAGAGGTAAGATTTTAAAATATTATA
>JAPYZO010006817.1:0-13171 GCA_030522905.1 Torymus flavipes | reverse complement strand
TTCAATACTTCGATATATCAAAATTTTGTTGTCCGATCGAATTTGACTTTTTCCACTGGCTATATGCATACATATAATAACCGTTCTCTCAAATTTGGATTTCTATAATTTTATCTTGGATTTGGTTTATTTTTTGCATATTTGTCTTCTCTATTGACACAATAAGTCTAATTAATACCATTTAATTAAGCATATAACCGAAATTTCACTCCAACAACCAAGCAACATTATTCATTATATTTACGTATCTTATTTTTTATGTTTTTCACACAAATAATGAGAATTAATATGAAATACATTTTGCGCTTGATGTGATATAACATCCATAAATTAGATTTGAAACCAACATCATACTATTTCATAATAACTCACATAGTATAAAATCTATTCGCTATTCAAACATGTATCTTGCATCTTTTTCGACTATTCTAAAAGATGGGAGAACAACGAAGACGTATTGTATATCGTTGTATGACTGCCTGAGGTGCAGAAAATTGAAAAGCGTTCATATATATGAAGTCATCGAGCAATGAAGTGGAGTAATTGATGTTCAATACAATATTTATGAAAGTATCTTGAGATTTTTCGAATTCTGTCAAATGCACTTTCTTATTGATTCGAAGAAACCTCATTTTTATTATTTTATAGAGATACACATCCAAAAATACACATCGAATAATTTATTGGTTTGATTTTATGATTTCGATTGTAAAACAAAAAAATGATCAAAAATTTATTGCAAAGCATTTTTTTAACATTTATTATTGATAAATACACAATAATAAAATTGAAATTCAAAATGCAATGACTGATGGAATGACGAATGATAAAGACATTATATTTCGAAGACATTTTTATCAAATGCACGTTTTTAAGAAACTTACACACAATAATTACCATATGTCAATGAAAATAAAAAACAAAATTCAAACTCCATAAATACTCTAAATCGTGCATAACTCGAAAATCACTACATATACATCTGCCACATCACAACTCACTTCTCATCGACAAAGAGTATACGAAAAAAAAAAATCGAACTATCTCGTGCATCTAAACCTAATCTAGGATGCATACATGCGTACAAATGCATGAGTAAAAAAAACGTTGCTCCAAAAAGACACAAAAAAGTATACGTATGTATTCAAAGAGTCACCAAACATTGTCTACTCGAACGATCTGTGCGTGATTGCGTTAATTGCTCTGCAAAGATGAGATAATGATAATATATATATATATATAAATGTAAAAATTGTTTTCTTTCGTGAAGAAAAAAAAGTAATAAAAAAATTATGGCGGTGTGCGCAGCGAGAGTTCGAGAGTCGCAAGATAAAAAATGGTACCGAGCGTGCGATGGTGCTGACATGAGTACTGATGATGATGGTGATGGTGATGGTCGTGGTGGTGGTAGTTTTTATTTCGGGCCTCGCTGTCCCCGTCGTCGACTCGCGATCTTGACGGGTTTTCGCGTGCATCGCTAAAAATACAACGAGGCGCACATGTTTTTTTTTGTTCTCTTCTCTGTCTGTCTGTCTCTGTTTTTGAGTGTCGGAGCTTGCGTTCGAGGCGTGTATTTTCGAACGCACAGACACTTTGCCCGCTAGTTAGCTAGCTTTTTTCCCGAAACCTCGATGTGAATTATGCCTCAGCGTAATGTATTTTTTACGAGGTCTAAATTCTTTCGGCATTCTGTAGCCAATATTTTCATCATTTTTGGCCTAAATTTTATGTGGCGAGTGTTTTAAGAATAAATGAATTTATTTTTTTTTTAATAATGAAGCTTTGAATTCATTATGTTTTGATTGTTATAAAAACAAACTTTATAGAATTACAATTTTATGATGAAATAATAATTTGTTCAAATTTATCCATTCATTAAATATTAACAAACATAAAATATTTAAGTTATTGAAAGCTGACCCTGCGAAATTGATTGCCAATTTTATGACTATACCGTATCAAAAATATATGGCTATGAAGTTTACATATTGCATGATCCTATTATTTATGTATTCATAAAAAATGAATTAACGTTGATTAGCTTGAATATAATCAACAACTAAAAGTGATATGTTAATATTGCTGAATTATATTTTCAACACTTTAAAATTGTAAAACTTATTTTTTGTTCAGTTTTGGCAATAAGGTAATTTTAACAACTGTATATTAAATATTATTATACGTATCTAGAGTCATGTTCAATAAACATTGAAAAAGTTCTTTCTGCATACGCAATTACTTCTGGTAAAAATTAATAAAATACGAAATCTCGCCCCATTAATACACCTAACATTTCTTTCTTACCTATCTCACACCCCCTTTCCCTATCCTAAAAAAAGGCAAAAAAAATGCTAAGTAAAATCATCAGACGCAAAAGAGCGTACCTTGTGCCAGGGCAGTCGCCATTGGACCCGTTCAACGCCGCCACCGGCTGCTGCGTCGCAGTAAGCGCCGAGACGTCCAGCGTCGCCGTTGGCCCTGTCGTTATCGGCGTCGTCGGCGATGTGGCCGCGACGGCGGCTGCGGCTGCCGCCATCGCGCTCAGCTCGGCGCTGATCTCCCGGTGCTCCGACACCTGTGCGCCACACACATATACCACACGCTCTCACTCATCACTCTCGGTTTCACAGGTGGGGTATTAATAGATTTTCGGGGGGCGGGGGGGGGGGGCGTTCTCTGTTTGTGAATAAGGGTGCAGTTGCAAGGGAATTCGTTTGATTACTGTATAAGATTTGTTGAAAAAGGAATTTCATCTCTATGAATTTCAAATCTATACTGAAATAGTAGTTTTTGGTACTTTTTACTGTTCTTCATACACAGTTGTTTATCATATTGGGATTTGTAAGTACAATATAAATATTCCCAAATTAATTTCTGAAACTAATTCATTAAAACCTATCATATAAACATCTCACTTATAATTATCAAAACTAAGGATCTGCAAACATTAAAAAAATCTTTGAAAATTAGTTTATATTTGAAAATAGAAACTTATAAAAATAGTAAAAAATCATCGGAATATTTCGTTAGATAAAGAGCGCATGCCACTAAAACTAGCTAATTTTAATGCTGAAGGTATAAAAAAGATAATATTACTCTATGCATAATATACTAGATATAAGTAATATGGTAATATTTTTCGACATTTTACAACTACATTTAAACAAATTCATTGTTTGTTTGGATATTCAAATCGGAGTAGTGACTACGTTTAGGATATAAATTGTTGAAAAGACAAACACACAAGAAATACATGTTCTAAGCTATTTTAAATTCATGAAACTTCTAAAAAACTTTTATAAAAATTAAAAAAGGGATATAGGAAGTAGGTTTTATAAATAAATAAATAAACTACATTAACGTTTTCTGGATAAATCACGTGTATTATCGTCAACAATATTTAGTATTGTACATATTAAATAATACAAAATTGTGCGATGAGGTGCCAATCAGATAAAATAAAATGAAAAATTATCTTTACACAGGTATTAAACTCACGCGATTTTATATTTAGTAAATTCGATAAAATTTAATGATCACGTAACTATATTTTGCTTATCTATAATACAAAGTGTAATTTATACCAAAATCAATTTTTACTCTATGTTCAAAATAAACTATTGCATCAATATTATCTTACTAACATAAACTTTGAAATAATAGAATTTATTATTAAATTTTGCAATGAAAATCTAGATTATTTCTAATTTGAAAATGTATAAATAAATAAATTCACGCGGCCAAAAATATTATTTACTGATTAAAAATAAAATAATAAAAGGATTGAAATTGATTCCAGTACCAATTTCACTTTCAGCTGACGAAATAAATAAAAACGCTAATAGAGAGGACATAACTTAAACATACATATTGTTTAAATGCTACTGATTTCTAATTTTCTACGAATCATGCGGCACTTTTACTTCGACCATGCAATTTAGTTATAAATAAACATATGCATTTAATACGCATAACAATTCGCAGATCCTTTTTCAATACGTAAACAAAAAAATATTCTTTGTGTAGAGATTTTTTTTGTTAAAGCAATTTAATCTATTTCAATGTTTATTTTTATTCTATGTACAGTAAAAAAATAGTATCTTTTTCATCCAAACATTTTCTCGACACAATTAGAACAACTAGAATAACTAAAAATATTTTTAATAAAATTTAAAAATACTTTCGCCATTTCTCACATAGAATATTGTAAAAATAATTTTCAATCTAACAAGATCACTTTTACATGTACATTTTTGTTATCGTCAAAATACATTATAAACTGTGCAAAAAGTACTTTCTCCTTTGTAATTTTGATTCATTGTAACGTCGTTACTACTAGGTAGAGATCAAAATAAGTCAACATATATAAAGAAAAATCATTAAATGTAAGTGCGAGGTAGTTCAACGGTGAATAATAGAAAATGTACCTTCTGCTACGTTTACGACAAGAGGCACTCAAATGCAAAAAACATTCTTATCAAACGCTTTAAACAGATTTATAAATTACTTAAACTTGCAAATCTAATTATTTTTTTCGTCGCTCATCGGAAGCATTAGTTTATGCAATATTATTTTAAAATTGTTATATTTTATGTCGATGGTTAACTGCATATAGTTCAATTACTTTATAATATTTACATAGTCATAATTAAATTATGTTTTCCTATGAGCTACGATATAGTCATTACATATGCTATTACAAATAACATCTCACTCAAAAGACAATTGATCAAAATGTCTTATAGCTGTCATAGCAAAGTCTTAAATTCATTCGAAATCCATTTTACATATTTTTAAACGCTTTTTTATAAAAATAAAATAAAAAATTTCAACAAAGTCTTTGATTACATAACATCCAATTATTTGACTGCTGTAAATTTGATACAGAAGTCACAAGTACTGTATAAAAAATTGACCCTTTATTTAATAATTTGTGCACGAAAGAACAACACCAATATTACAAAATATAAATAAAAAATATAGTTTAACTTAATTTTAAAAAATGACAATTTGGATGCAAAAAAACATTTGAAAATACATTTAATCTACATCAACTGTTGATCAATGATAGAAATCATTTAAAAGAGAAAACATTACACAAAAAACATCGAAATAAATAAATTATAAAATTTGAAATTAAATACTGGAGACTAGGGTTGTTTCGTTACTCTCTTTCATCATTATAAATTAAATTTCAGACTCTATTACTTTAAAGAAAAGTATCGTCAAAATTACACATTTTAAAATAAAATCTTATAATAAGTACTTACTTTAAGTTATTTAATAAGTCGTTAAAAGATTCATTTAATAAAAAAATTATCTCGATAAGTACCAATCGTACTTAACACCTCTAATCAATGATCAAACTCTATCACGATCGTGTAAAATTATTAAAAAAAAAAATTATCTACATTAATCCCAAAGCAATACTTCTTTCCACGTCAAAGTTTCCTAATAATTTGTTCATTAGCTATATAATCACGTATTGGATTTCTCATTGTCAATTATCGACTACGAACAACCTATCGTAAAAAAATTCCTTAACCAAGGACATCAATGATGGCAAAACGTACGTCAAAAGAAACAGAACATAAAAAATTAAACACATGCTTCACGGATAGCTTTAGCGAAATATAAACCATAGAAATAACAGAGCGAAAACACGAGACATTAACCAGTACAAATAGTCCTTCTAACGTTTCACCATCATTGACCGTCCACTCGCTTCGTCCTAGCACATGTACACATCACATACGCACACACGCAGACAACACGATCCCTAGTGCTCTCACGAGCCGGGCTGTATCTCGTTGCGTTGGTGCACCTCAACGTCCACGACAATGAGGGTCGTGCTGTTGGGCGAGTCCTCCTCCTCTTCGTCCCTCGCGTGGCCGCCCCTCACTTGCTCGCCCCCCAGCTCGATCACAATGCCAGTAGCGCTACAGGGCTGTGACGTGATGACGATGGGGGACGAGGAGTTTGGGACCGCCTCGTGGGTCTCGTGGAGGGGCTCGTAAGTCCCGGGCCTCACGGCGAAGCGGTTAGGCAGCGAGCCCATGAGACGCGCGTGCTCGCTTACCTTGTTCAGCGCCTTCAGCATGTTGTCGGGCATGTGGTCCTGGATCATCACCGGACTTATCAGCACCTCGTCGAAGTCGCAGGGACCGGCCCACAGCGCCTGGTACACCGGCTCGCGCTTGCGCAGCATTTGCCTGTGAGTAAGAGGAAAGAGAGAAAGATTGCGCGTGTTTTAGTGGCTCGTATAATGATGATGATGCTAAGTCGCCTGCTATTGTCATGCGATCTAAGTTTCGGGGAGTATTGTTAACCTTAAATTGAGATCGGGGGTTAGCAACAGCGTCATTTTGCTGAAGTATGCTTGGTAAGAAGTTTTATTGCTAAGGGAGAAGTTAGAAGTGTGTACGAGCAGATCCATGCCAGGTTTACCTTTATATTTTGTATACCTATTACCTTTTTGTACGTTTATCGTACTTTGGGTAATCGTACTCGTAAGTATGTAAATGCGAGGCTTTTTATGTTATTTTATATATTTTTTAATGATATTAGTAGTGCATGCTCGATCAAACTAGTAAACCTAAATAAATGGACGATAAAAAAATGTTGAATTAAAAAATCATGCTTTAATGAAATTTGTGTGATTGCATAGTGGTTTCATGAATAAATCATATATGATTAAAATAATACCATTAAATAAACTATTTTAAATTGAATAATACTTAAATTTTTATTTGAAAGCATAGAGTTAATTTTATAACGACTTATGAAAGTATTGATTATCATACTATATTGATCTATTCTATTTTGTGTAAATTAGGTTATATATCAGATATTGAACCACTTATTCATTATTCGATCAATAAAGTTAAGGTGTCTTTCGGGTTCCTTCACCCCACAAAAATATCTACCGATTATTCTACATTGAAATAAATTATTCACATGCTCCTTTTGTGTTAAAATAAAAAATTGTATTAATATTTTTCATTTCACCTATCAGTTTTAAATAAAAAAAAAAGTTCATGAACGTACCTCCAACGAGATTCGTATTTTTGCCTATAAATAGAAAAAAATTACTCTGATATATTATAGTTACGTTAATTTACGTTTGTCTTTTCATCTTATTGCCAGGTAATAAAAAGTATAATAAAAAAAATCTGGTTGATAATGCGTGATGATTGTGATTGTGAAATTTTGAAAAAAGTAAATGCGTACGATAGATTGTGACAGAAAAAACACACACAGAGTTTTTCATTATAGACATATATCGAAAGCATGTAATAAAGCGATAATAGCAATGATTTTACAATTACGTTGATTGGCATTTGATAGTTGCAATATGATAAAAAGTCGTGAGAATCGCATTATTGTGACGGAAGGAAAAGCTTGATGTCAATCCTACATAGCATCCTATACATTACAGAGTAAATTAATTATTCCAAGTAATTATAAACTGCTGGTACCAGTCTTATCATTTTCATTTATCGTTACCAAACTTTACTGCATTATTTACCGGAGGAAACTTTTCTTTGTATTTAACTCTTTAATGAAATAACTTCTCTCAATCGCATGTATACGGGTACATCTCCTATCTCGCATCGATTCTCCATCTCTCCTAAGACAGCAAGCCTCTCCTCCTCAGCACACAATCAGCGCGCGACAACCAAGCGCATACACCCACACACTATAGAACACGGAGAGAGATACTCACTCGCCCTTGTTGGGATGGTGTCGTACGACGTGGATGATGCGGCCGGGTGGGTACAGGGGCCTGTGCAGCGTGAGGGCGATGCTTGAGTCGGTCGGCGCGCAGCCCTGGGAGCGCGCCAGGTCCTTGTCGCGCTGGTACTCGCTGATGCAGCCGCCGGCCTCGAGGTTCGCAGCCGAGGTCGGTATCGTGCCGCAGCCGCAGCACATCACCGAGCACGTTATCGTCTTCCACTGTGCAGGGAAAGCGAGACAGGAGTGTAGAGATGTTTAATGGTTGCGGTAAGAAGGGGGAGGAGGAGGAAATATGGTTAGAGCTGTTGCGAGCGTTTGTTTCTGAAGAAGAGTGCTTTTGATTTAATGAATTCGGATTGAAGGGCCTTTGTGTCAAGTGGAATAACTATATATACTTCAGTTTCTCTATCTGGAGTCAATTTGTAATGATTAATATTAACTTTAACTTTTCCTAAGTTGGTAATAAGACAAAACAAACAACAACAAAAAGCATCATAGTCTATGATGTATATAAGTTGAATTCTTATGAATATTTAATAATTTACCAATATACATTGTTATACCGTTAAAGAAACTACTTTTGCTTTAAATTTAATTATGAATGTCTCTTAAAAGTTAGTCAAGCGTAATAAATGTACTTGGCTTTAACTCTACTTTATCCGGAAGAAAATTGATAATTCGAAATTCGTAAATATGCTTATTTATAACTTTTGACACAGTTTTCAAAAGTGATTTTAAACCCACACTGCCTTTCCGAAAATTCCGTTTAAAAAGTGTGTCAACGACGAATATCCCCGGCACGTAGACAACAAAATACATTTAAAAAAAAACTCCCCTATTTTCTAAGCTTTTGTAAGAGTAGGAAAAAATTATTATCCAGGATGCCAGGTGAATGTGGAAGGAAGCTTCGATTCTCGTGTAGGAGAGAGTGGATCGTACCCTTTTTTTTGTTCTTTTCCTTTCGTTATTGTGCAAGGTACGTGCTACGAAAATTGAATACGAGTGCGTGCGCCTTTGTCACGGCAATACGTTTATACCCGACTTTTTTGCCGGAACTTAAAACAATACAAACGAGATTTTCCATTTACAACGAAAAATCACGTTATTTACTCAGTTTTTTTTACTATGTTTTGCGGAGAACTGTGAAATTGAAAATTTGATGGAAAAGTAAACTTAAACGTTACGTGATGTTTTCCAACTTGGACATGATGGTTACAATATTTTTATATACTCCGAAAAAAAAAAAAAATTTTAAGAAATTATAGTTTTTTCCATCGAAAAAATATACATAAACTTTCATAAATCAAGTAATTCCATTTGTTTCTTTCTGTTGCAAAGAGTAATTTAAAACATCGTTGAATATTGCGTTCACGTTTTCAAAGAAAAGCTCTACATTCAACTTCGTTGCCCCGAATTAAATATGAAATAGTTTGCGGAGCATTTCTTCGAGCGCTCGTAAACATGGACACAGCGAATTGAAATTCAAAATAGATGCGCAAACGTGGCTCCATTACTCGAAACTGCTAGATTTAATGTTCCTTTCGAAATCACAAGTTACATCTTTTCCATTCCGCTTTTTTTATGTTTTCTAACAACAAAGAATTTAAAAAAGAAAAAATGAAAAACTCTACCTTAGGATCGACGCTCCTCTTGATCGCGTTGATCAGGTCCGCCCTGAGACTCTCCATTTGCCTGAGTCCTATCCTCGGTATGACATCCTTACCCACCACTACCGACGTGATGAACTCCTGCGTGTACTCCTGGGCGGGCATGCTAAGGAGTCCACCCGGGGGCGCATACGCGAAGCAGTCGAGGTCCGGGTAATCCTGGCGCATGAGGATGGCGAGGATCGCCGCGGTGCCGGCGCCAAGCGAGTGGCCTACCAACGTCAGACCGAACTCGTTCGTGCCTCGCGAGGGGTCCTGTTAATTTTTATAAGTGATAGCGGTTGGTTTTAAAGTAAGAAATAATTTTGATTTCAAGTTTTGTTCATGGTTCAAAATTAAAAGCAAAAATAACTTGAAAATCAATATTTCGGTACTTTGGATACTTTCACATCTGCTTAGAATCTCAAATCCTTCAAAATAACATGCATTTTTCTACTTTAAATAGCAGCGGAGAATAACATTTACGAAATTTCATTTCATTTTACAGAAGTTACAAACGCGGCTTTAATTACTATTCAACAGAATACACGATTTTCAAATGGGATGCAACAAAATTGTTTTCGAGAAATGAGAATATACAGATGTTTTTCATTGCATCAATTTAATCTTGAATAATGTTCGTTTATTTATGTTATGAAGAACATTAAGTACTAAGCTCAAGAAGGAATAATTAGTTTTCTGCCTGAGTGTAAGACGTCTTGAACAGGAATCTTACTACTTACTGGCTTAGTACATATAGGTATATCAAACGAGCTTATCTTATCATGATAGGTAAGAGGATTACATTTTTGAAATTCTGTTTAAGCTCTTCGTCCTTATATCCTATTATACGTATATGCATTTTCGTTTTTCATTCTAATGTTGCTTCATAACTTCGATGAAAAAATTCCACATTATATCTAACATATTAAAGTTCAAATATTACATTCAATAAATTGTCAAACTAAAAAGGACACTTAGATCTTAAAAGAATATTTAAAGCCAGAAACGAAGTAACAATCCCTTCGAGAAAATCCTCTTTTCTCGTACATAATAAAATCCCGCCACAACTCTCGTCCCACGCCTCTTCTCAAACGCACTACTCCTTTCCCACTGCAGCCAACCCCTCGACCCGGCCGTCTCGCAAAGCAGTTTAAAATCTCGAAAGAGAGCTAATTTCCCGTGTAATCACGTCGACCCTCGAGGGCACACGAGACAAAGAAGAAGAAAGAGAGGGTGTCTGAGATACACTCACCTTATCCAGGGCCTTGGCGATGATGGCTTCCTCGTAGAGCTTCTTGCGGATGTACTCGGCGGCCTGTACCATCCCCTTGTGCCCGAGCCAGTCCTCGCGGGGCGGTTGTAAAGGCAGCACCTCACCCTCGGCGTTCAGGTCCGTCATCACGTCCTTCATACTGAGCGTGCCGCGTATGCTCACCACCACCTGTGCGGAGCAAGAAAAAGGAGGAGAGCGTGAAAGAGACATGTGTGTACGTGTAGCGAAATTGGATTTTTTCGTAGAATGTATATCGAAGTTTTAAAATTTTTATACGCGTTTTTAATGAAATTGTGAAGGTATAATATTAAATTGGCGAAAGTTTTGTACTGAATTACGTGGAAAATTTTGATGTAAAGTAAAATTGTGTTTCTCAGAATTTTTATATTTGTATCTCGTATATTAAACAGAATATAGGCAGCTTGAAAAGAATGGGAATAAAGGATATTACTTTGTGCGGTAGGAATTATAAGAAGGTGTATTGATCGAAACTTATTAGTACATTAATTTGCTAGTACTATGCCGCCATTACTCATAAGATATTACGGTTTCTCTTGTCGATTTCATTTAATAATACTACGATTTATAAATACCCATTATTTTGTTAAGTTGCAAAAGTTTATATCTTAATTATTAAAAATTAATAATACAATTCACAAATACTATTTATCAAAAAGTATAGCGAGTATAAAATATGGAAAAATTTTGCATCATTGGGCAAACAGAGAACTGAATTGGAAAAGGGGTTTGTCGATAACCAGACTTCAAGAATAGGACAGCAGCCGAGAGATCAACGAACCTCTCGCACTCCATTCAACCCGCGAATCTATTGATTAAAAAATACTCCCTTTCAAGCAAACTTTGCACATGATCCGACAACCGCCAACTTTTCAACGCTCCGAGCATTTTCTAATTAACTACTCATAAATTTCCACCATAATAAATTCCTCCCCGGACTTAAGTTTCCCAAGCTACGTGCCGGGACTGAGAACAGCGCGCGTCGCTTAATCTCCCTGGCAAAACGTGTCTCACGGTAGCTATCCGCGCGTTATACCTTGCGTTTCGTGTAGTCGAGGGCGACGAAGAACGGCGTCTCGCCGACGTCGACGTGGAACGTCGCATAGATCACCTCGACCTCGCCGACCTCGACCATTCGCCTCAGCGCCGCGTAGTTGCACTGGCAGCAGTTGTCTTTGATGATGATCGCGTCGTCGTTGTTGCGCAGGAACGGCAGGCAGCACCATCTTAGTCTGAAAATTAAATTCGGGACTGGTTTAGTTTAATTATTTTACAAAGAAGTATTTTGGTACTACTAGAATAAGTTTAAATGTGTATATGCTGCCGCAAAGTTTGTATGAGGCAGACGCGGTGGATGAAGTCGAAATTGAGAAATTAATAATGTTGTCACCCGAATGGAAGAGGATGAAGTTAATATACCTTTCAAGACTAAAACTTTAATCGTCCGTTCTCAAAACCATAAATTATTACCGGACGGCTTTATTATTGCGATTGACTCTTATTTAATCCTGTTTAAATTTTCAGAGCGTGAACAAAAGAAAAACGTCCTTAAATATAGCTGCAGTTCTTTTCTTATTTGAAAAGTTCGCCTAGAATATTGCGGTATTCTGCTGCGAAGAAAGTCCTTGCTTAAAAAAAAATCGATCGTTTCTGTATATTTTATACTGAAAAATTTGTTAACAAACATAATAACAATAGGCTTTTGCGCTGAATATAAAGGGTAATTTGAAAACAGAATAGCATACACGCATTATGATGCAAAAATATGATAAACATGAAAAATAGCGAACGAGTTTAATGGAATGTACAGACAAACGAGGAGAAGAAACATTCTGCATAAAGAGCTTTCGCTTTATTTCCGCTGATGGAATAAGGTGTTCGCATTTATTCCGTCTTACTAAATCACCCGCCATTGCTCTTATGTTCCGAGTAATTTTCTTTCCTCATTTGATTATCCTTTCTTGCCTTCCGCGGCGTATTATTTCAACTAATTTCTTGCGTATATACTGCACCGAGCTCGCTTTTTAATCGTATTCTGTTTGCCTTCTAATTTTCTGCACGTGCGCATCCTGCTCTATTTCTCGCGTGAGACGCCCCTCTGAATTTCGGCTAATTTTGCAGGACCTCTCGTATATTCTTAGCACGAATTGAAATTAGTGATAGAGCAAGATTGGTTTCAAGTTAATATAAAATTAAAGATTAACTTACTTGTTTATAAGCTATTTTTATGTTTAGATTATTATTAAAAGTCGATAGAAAAGAATTATCTGGATAAAAAAGCTCATCTATAGGTATTCGCTAATTTATAATATCTTGAGGATTTGAAATACTTAACGTTGAATAAAAATAAAAACTCTAAATATTTGAACAAGGCCTGACTAAAAAAAACATCGTTTGAGGGACGTAGAATCGAATCCCTGTCAGACCTAATTTTTCTGAGATAAGATTTTTGAGTGGCAAAGATCAATCTTGTGATCATCGGCTGTGTTATTAT
>JAPYZO010006815.1:0-19430 GCA_030522905.1 Torymus flavipes | reverse complement strand
TTTTCAATCTTAGGGTTACTTCTTTTCAATCATTATATATCGATTTTTCTCTTTCTCCTTTTCTTCTAGTGTATACTTGTTTTCCGTTTTATTTCTTTCTTCTCTCCTCTAAAATAAAATACGAAGTTTCTATCTCGAAATTTCTTTCTTTTTCATACTTTTTCCACTTTTTTTCTCCTCTCGCTCTCTTTCTTTTGCCACCTCTTTGTTTCGATCTCTTTCTACTTTTCGCATCTTCCTTTATTTGCTTACAAATTTATTTATCTCTCCTTTTCGCAAAGTCCTCATTGTTACACACATAGACGCACTTTTTATAAGAATTTATCCTTCCATTTGTTATTACACGATCACTTGTATATATAAATTTATTTATACAATACCTGCAACATAAAATAAAATTAAAATTCTAAAGCGTACGCCGATCATTGTACTTACTTTCTCAAACACATCCAATGTTAAAATACTAAAAATATACCCTAAACTCTAAGCCCGGCCAACAACCATTTTTTTTAAATTACTCTTGGTGACTTTTATACCAAATAGCCTCCGCTCTTACTCATCATCTCTATATTATCCCTCGCCCTCTTTCACACACACGCAGACACTTTCTTAGTCAGACAGACACGCGCGCGCTCGCGTTCATCCTTCCCCCGTCCTTTATCTCTCCGCGGGCGCGCGTTCTCACAATAAACGCGCCTTCTCTTCCCCTTGAATTGTCGCCGTCGCGCCGCCGCCTCGGAATGATCGAGTTTGCCAATTTTCCAAGCACACGCGCAGAGAGCGACGTATATATACTTATATATAAGCCGTCTCTTATTCTCTTCCTCTCTTTCTCTCTCTCTCTCTCTCTCTCACTCGCTGACCCTGACCCGCGAGAGAATTTCCGCGAACCTTGTAAACTGCTGCTCTTGTAACTGCCTCGATTTTTTCTCTCTCTCTCTCTCTCTCGCGCCTTCCCTTTTCCTCGCGGCTGTCACGTGCGCGCTTATGCACACACTTACTCGTGTGAGTTAGGTGTTGCGTTTCGCGTTGCATTAACCCTCGAGTAGTGTGTATAGTGCAGTCGAGGTGAAATCTCGTCACGTAAGTCGACGCGCGTCTTGGGGCTCGCTATATACTCACCCGCGATCCATCAGGCTTTACACGGCGCTTTACATGTTTTCGTACACGTGTTGTGTTTATTCGCGGAAAAGGCGTCGCCGAGGAATCTAATTTTAGAACTGATAACGAGATTACGCGCTCGTTAAAGAGGATGTGGTAATAGAGTGGAAAAAAATCGATTGAAGTATAGCGCGCGTGGCGTATATTGATTTTGAACGAAGTTGAAAGAAAAAAACTTTTTCTATCGATTGTTATAGTTTATAAATGTTAGTGTGTATTTTTTTTTATTTTATGCGTTTTTCGACTTTTTGAAAATTGAATAAAGTGGAGATAAAAAAAATTTAATTTCAAAACAAAGTTATATGTGTAAATAAATATCGGTTTGCATCAATGGCCGTAATCCTGGATCGTAATCCTATTTGTTATAGTATTAATCGTTTTCGCACACAGCAGTATATTTTATTACAACATATCTTTTATTTGAAAATATATTTTATTTTGTAAACATATCAATTGATCAAATCCATATTGATATAACCCCCAGGAAACGAGCAATATACTTCGTTCATTCAATTTATTTTACGAATTATTTGATAAAAGTCATAATATATATTGAACAAACACTTTTTTCCAATTACATATAAATATATACCATTGAGTAAAGAAGTTCCAAAACACTCACCAATTCTTATGGCACGTATCTCTCCATCCATGACGTACATCACTCGCATAAATTTTTACAAGTATAACTCGACGACAATGATGATTTCGCGTGCGAAAAAACCCGCGTAAGTATCCCCGCGGACGACGACGGGGCGCCGAGGGTAATTAAAGCTCCGCGGGCTATAAAAATCGCGCCAAATAGACCCTAAAGTCCATTATAATGGTCGTCCTCCCCTTCCTTGACATTCTTCTTCCTTTGTGGAACACGCTGTCGACTAGTCATCGTCATCGTCTGCTTTTCGAATTTAATAAGGGCTTCAATTATATAGCTATTAATTATAGCTCGACACATGCCGTTCTGTAATAAAAGAAAATTCGATAAGTGGTATTTCTAACGTTTACTACTGTAACCCTTATCATTCGGAATGTAGAATTTAAACACATACCATCGCCTCTTTCATCTTGTTTTACCACCTTCAATTACACTTGACATAGCGACACTATCTCACGGCTCGATCGCGGACACACCGCGCTATATACTGCTATAAATAAAACTCTGGGGCTCGATATAGAAAGCTCATTGCCACACGACACATACACACACAAAGCAACGCACACAGCCTTTCGCAAAAGATATCTCAAAAAATTTATCACATTTCCGCGTCGATCACAGCTCCGCCGAAAAAGCGTCTCCCGGGCTAGCGATAAAGTCAGCCCTCTCCCTCCTTCCATATCTATATTTTCCTTTTTCGTTAGCGTTCATTCGTCAACCCTTATCGAGAGCACTCGATCCAGGTAATATCGCTCCCCCTTCTCGTCTTCTCGAGATCGCCCCCGTTAGATTAGGAATCCGATATGAGCCGCCGGCCCGCTTAATATAACGGCCCCCGGGCGTAATATACTTATGGCCGTTCGCTCGCTTCCGCGTTCCCTCGCACACACACACACACATCGTCTCTTTTCGGAGGGAAAGAGAGTTAATGGTCCCCACGGCGCATGTTAATTATTTTCGGACAGGGCCGATGGCTGTCTCGCGTATATTATGATTCAAGGCGAATCGAGGCTGATTTTACGCGCAGGCTTATTGCGTTTTGGTGTGCGTACGGTGTATATAACTAAGGGTTTCTCGGGCTTGAGATTAGTCCAGTTTATTTCCAAATGTCTGGAGGCGAAAGAGAGAAGAGTAAAATAAAACTGTTTTTCTAAAATATAAAAATGTGGGCTTTTATTCATGGCCCGTCCAATAAAACCTTCTTCAGAATACATATTTCTATAAGAAAGTGTATATAAGGGAAATCCACGTGGCGTGGCCGTAAAAAAGGAAAAGTTTATTACGAATCTAACCATATATATACACTTCGGTATCATTTCTCCTTCTCAAGACTCCATCAAACCGCGCAACTATACCTTATATCCTCCAAAAAAGCAAAACTCGCTACTAATTCATCCCCGTGCCGAAGGAAAAGAAAAGCCCTCACACCCTCATGTAAAAAAAACTCTCCTAAAACTAACTATTACCCGGGATTTCTCTTTGTTACGGGACATCATAAAGATCCGATCAGGTCCCTATTTATTGCCGATAACACTCGTAAATCCTCCGAGAAATTTTCGCGCGATCTCTCTTCACAACCCCACGGGGCGGGCGAATACATCACCGCCTGGCTCTCGCGTGGCAGTCCGATAAAAATTCGCCAAGGCAGCCAGGGCCGAGCGAACGCATAAATCGCGAGCAGCTGAAAGCTCCCATATTCGCGGTGGCGCGAGGCGTCAAAAAGTGACGCGAGAAGGCGATGAAAGAAGTGAAAAAGTCGCCGTGAGTGTAAGTTTTATACATGCGAAGGAGAGAGGGAGAGAAAGAGACAGGAGATAGCAGCACTTTTCGTTTATTTTAAGGCGCACTCGTAGTGTGTACGGTTTCGAAAGGTTATCGCTGCTGAGTTAGTGCCTCTTTCTTTTGTTTTGGAAATGGATTGGTCAGTCGGAATACTGAAATGAATAAAATACTGACGAATGTATATACTTTTTTGTACATTGGAGTTTATTTCTTTTTACAGTAATCAGAAAAACAAACCAAAAATGAAACATTAATACAATTTTGAATCTTAAATACGTAAGTTATAGAATCAAATTCAAAACAAAAGTAAAATTATAAATGCTACTAACTCTGACAGTAAAAGATTGTCTTGTTAATAACAACCGTAGATTGAAATGAAAAAAGTTTCTTTTTCATTAAAAAGTACACTTTCTCAACGTATTCTACGACTGAATGATGTGCATTTAATATAGAGCGCCAGGTAGAAAAATAGCTTCGTTACGTAACTATGTATATGGTCTGCAAGAATGCTGAGTTGGTGAAATTAAACTCGGACGAACTTGCCATTAAGAGAAAACTGTTCTAGACGTTTGTTTCTTAAAGTATAATTTGGTAATGTACAAGCAAAGTATAGCCATATTAATATTTTGTTTTTTAAACGGAATGGAAAATAAGGAAAATGGTGATCAGATAACGCTTACACACTTGGCTGAATCAGGATTAAACAATACATCACTTAAAAATCGCATCCGTTGTGTTTCTTTACATTTTTAATTTTAATTGTTTATACGATTCTAGATTTTGCATTGTTCAACAACTTTCTCTTCCCACTTCTATTACTTTTTATATATCGTCAACCTATCTCACGCAAACATTTTTCGTTGCGCACCCCCGATGTGCCTTCTACTCTCCTCTTTCACAATTTACACTCCTGCACCCTCCATCAGTCCCTGAAAAACAGCCTCACCAAAAAACGTTCTACTCTCGTGCACCTCCTCACGCGAAATAATTAACCTCCTCTCATCCCGATAATCGAGCACGCACTCCTCCCGCACCTTTTCAATATACACCACTCCACCATCGTTATACCCTACGTATATACAACAGCTGACCCTGGGATAGGAAAAGCTCGGGCTAATAAACACAACGCCGTCTTTGACAAAGTTCCACGGCCCAGGGAAAATTTAGTCCTTATCTCGCCTTTCTCATTTTTTCGCGTACCTATACCACACGGTGTACTTTATAGCGTGGGCCAGAGATGACGCACGCCTGCGAAAGTTTCAAAGTTACACACGCGCTTGAACGCCCGCCTCGGGGGAGTTGGAGGAGGTTCTGCCGCCGGAGAGAGATTTAGCAAGTTTGGCCTGACTGCATCCTTAATCTCGCGACGTTGGTTTTTCGGATCGCGCGCGAGTGGATTAATTGCCGTGAAGGGATGTGGTGTGGCATTGGTTCGATCTAATTGATCTTCGGGCTCTATCTACTCAGTCTTGGGGAGAAGTTAGGGCGTTTCGGATTACGCGCGGCCGGCGCAGAAGTAAGTAAGTAAGGCGATACCGAGGGAAATGGCGTTACATCGCGTGCGCTTTTTTATTGGGTTGTATATATAGAGCCTGATGTGGTTTGTGTTTCTTACGTATATTTATATGCGCGTTTTGAGAGGATACGTGTAATTATATAGGGAGAGAAAAATGGGATGAGGTGCAGGTTCGTGTTTCGAGATAAATTGTTCTGTGCGGAAATAATTTGAATCATTTGCTCTTTCGATTTGCAAGTGAGAAGCGCTTAACGTTCGTTTATATATTATTGTTGTTAACTGTTTCTTTATTCTTCAATGAATCAAATAATGCTCTAGTGTTTATTTTGTTTGCTTCATTCACAAAGTTTATGAATGCCCATTCACAAAGAATAAAGACCGCGTGAAACTCGCTTCAAATCAATTGTACTTCTAAAAATTATTAACGTTCATTCTTATTTATTAACGCGCGCTTGGAATAAATTCGCCCATTATTGATTGCAAATCTATACATCCTACCAATAAGAGCTATACACTTATTTTTCATACAAAAACAAACAGCGCCATTATTATTCCAATTTACGATATCGCTTTCAACTAGTCTTACATATACATTTATGCAGCTTTCATTGTACCACTCACTTATTCTCCGCAGCAATATAATACAAGGAAATATACCGGCGAAGGACATTTTTCACGAGCAATAAGTCGCGGAACAACGTTATGCCATGAATCTATTTATTTTTATCTTTCCTCGCGGCGCGTTGTGATTTTAATCGATCGCGGAAATACGGCGCTGCTTTAAAAAAATGGACATATAAGCGAGAGAGAGGGAGAGAGAGAGAGAGAGCTAGAGCGAGATGAGAGAGAAGAAGGTCGAAATTATGGAAAATCAATGGACCTATTCTTTCTTTTCGCGCGTACTCTAGATGGCGATATAAACGCGTTATGTCAATCGACACGGCCAGTGCTTTTAGTGCACTATAAATTTTTCGTCGCGCGTAACGATTGATTTTGATCTTTTCGAGAAAATTGAAAAGCAGTTATTTCGCGAGATAGAGAGGAAGAGAGATTGATCAGTACGAGCAGATTTTAACGATACTATAAAGCAATTTTTTTATGTTTTTTTTTCGCGTTTCAAGATAATTGTCGATAGAGCTGCGAGCTTGAAACCCATTAGAGCAAAAATCTCAATAGTAAATATATTTTTATCGACGGTCACATGGAATTACTAACCGATATTTTTTTTTGTTGCAGGTTCACCGCTGAAGCTTTCACGGAGATTATAAAAGGTAAGGATTGCTTTGCGTTCTGCTAAATTAGTTTTCCAAGTTGAGATAATTCTCAATATAATATATTAGTTTCAAAAATAACGAAAAAAAACAGTGTTGTAAACCACAAGTTTATCCTTAATCTACGAAAGGGTACAAAACTGAAAAAAGTTTTCTCCTCCAACAACACGAAAACTCTCCACTCGAATCCTCTCCTTGCCGATAAAATTTTTCCAAAACCCGCCATCATCGTCCTTCTCACATCCTCCGCAAAGACATATAAAGACCCGCGCGCGATGGCCGCGGCGCGATAACTCGGCTAGCAGTGGGGAGGAGGGCAATTTATCGGACGGTTCCAACCACTCGCCAAAAGTCATCCGACATATTACACTCAGAGGGGAAATTAACGTCGTAAAGTGCGCGCGATAATGGCCCACCCCATCTATACATATACGTACACGCGTAGCGGATAGAGAGAACTTCGGGGATCTTCGGGATGAATTTTTTAAAGGAGGGAGGAATATTTTAGAGGTGGAGCAAACTTTTCTACTGCGCAGGAGAGTGAGAGAGTTTGGCGCATAAGTAGGTACGGATATGGAGGATATATATGGAGTAGCGAGGGCTCGGCTGGAGTGGAAAGAAAAATAGGTGAAAGTCGAGGAGGAGCGAGATTGTTTGAACACATGGATATTTGCAGATCTTTAGGGTATGACATAGTTTAACGGTCGTCAATGATTAATCGATACTTTTATATATATATTTTTATAAAACTATATAAGTGTTTTAATTCTAATATAATTTCATACGCTCAAATGATTTACTGGCGTTTTACGATATAATGCTATTTTCAATTAAACGATAAACTCGTGGTTATAATCCACCTGTTTTAGTTGTTTGCTGCATTGGCAGATTCATATGATATTAATTAGTTTTCCATCAAGCATTCTTCTACATAAATCCCACCATTTCGTAGTTTAAATTATATCAATATACAAATATTTGCATCACGATAATTGGGTGAAAATGCCCAGGGCTGTTAATTTTAGTTTAAATCCGCACTAGGTGGGTAGGTATAATAATATGCAAGCTCTAAACACGCGCGGAAGTGTGATTAAACGAAAATAATCGAACGAATGCAAATTTACTGCAATCAAGCATGATAATAACATTATTCTAATAAATTATTATTATACGAATACAATACATATAAATTATTATGATTTAATAAAAAGAAAAATGCACATTTTGTTTTTCTTAACTCTCAACACAATCATCTTCGCTTAAACGGCACCCGATCGCTCCTAAGAACGGCGCGAATGCGTCTTAATTATGAAAAAAAAACTCTTCCTAAATCTCTCCACTTTTCTCTCCCACCGCTAATAATTATTAATCTCGCCCTTTAGCAACCCGCGTGAAAATCGCCGAGACGGCGGAATAAAACGACGCGGCCGCGAAAAATCGATGGGCCACCGCCCGCTAATTACCTCCGCCGTGCCCGCGGTCCTTGGACGTCTCTCTCTCTCTCTTTCTCCCTCATTCTCTTCGGCGAAAGGTCAAGGAATACTCGGGCCCGCTGCATCTTTCATGAGATCCGCGCGCGCGTGGGAGAGGGAGCTGAATTAATCATCGGGACGATCGAGTAAGAAAGAAAGAGAGCGAGAGACGAAAGAAGAAACGCGACGTATATCTATGAAAATGGAAATTAGCGCGAGAGCTGGTGTCGGCGGTGAATTATAGACAAGGTGAGAGAGAAGAGGGTTAATCGTCGGATTAGGACGAGATTCTGAATTTTGTATCGCAAGGCGACAGGCGAATTTGCAGGGATTTTGAAAGCGACGGGTGGAGAGTAGTAGTTGCAGTAGTATTCGGTTTATCGATGGCTCGCTCGGTCGAGGGCGCGTGAGAGAGCGTCGATTAGGAGGTGATTTATGGCCGCCGAGCTGGTTAGGTTTTAATTGCGCCGATTTCACCCACCTGCGATGTAAAGCATTTGAATGTAAAATTCTGGATTAAAGCATAAAGTGGTTTCTTGTTTTATGATATTTTGAAAGTTTGCGAATTTAAAGCGAAGTGCGTGTAAGTATATGTCTATTGCAAATGTGTCCTATGAATTTAAAGGAATATTTAATTGGAATCAAAAATTTTGAAGTTGTATTTTCATATGAATTTTAAATGAATTTTGAATGTTAATTATTGTCTGTTAATTTTCTCCCAAATCATAATTATTAAATGATATGAACTCATTTAATATATATTTTTAAAAATGAAATAAGCTTCAATGCCAGTCAAAATAACAAATCTAATTATGTTGAAAATACCTTAAAAACTTATATTGTTGCATTACCAAACACAATTGTATTTATTTTCATTGAGGATTTATAAACTGAAGACTCTATCTTATTATCAACTATATATGTTTGAAATGAAAGTTAATATTTATAATTCATATTGAATAACACAATTTATCATAGAATCAATTCATTTAAAATAAATATAAATTCAAGTAACCCAGGGGCATTTCCAAAATTTCGATGAAGTACCATCACTAATACACGTTATATGAAAAGTAAATATTACACTCCAATAATCATTTATTACACTTCAATTAATTTCTATAAATTCTATACTCGATAATATGGTAGCATATTATAATTTACAAAATGTATTACAACAAATATATTAATTAAACATCATAATATTTAAAATAAGATCGGAGATTTTTCCATGAACTTAGAAATCTCCAATAACGCATAGTCCGAAAACCTTGACCATAAAAAAAAATCAATCGATAAAAATGTCAATAATCCATTTCCTTTGCAATTAAACATTGAATTATAAATGCCATGACGGGCCTTCGACGGGCCTTCATTAACAACCACGAAACTAAAATTTTGCATTTTCTATTTATAAACAAATTAAAATATTATACAACCCACTGCTACACCGTTCAACAAATATAGCCGCAGAGTATGGTATATGCATCACGTGACCCTCAGACAAAGGATAGCCGCATGAAACTTTAATTCCAGCCCACTATACTCGATAGATTATACACACGCATACCTCCGCGCGCAAGGACGGTGCCGCGCACACATATAATTTTGTCGTTTCCCCCGCGATATACGAGTTCGTTTGCGATCGAATCGCTTTTCGTCACCCGACCGTGACAATGTAGAGAATCGTTCGTGATACGCGAGTGCTAACGGGCTGATGACCTTACGTCGAAGCATCAAAAGCCAACGAGGTTGTTGCAATTTCTACACTCCTATATGGAGTGTGTGTAGGTACATTTGTTTGCTCAAGTTTTAGGTAAGTATGCGTTTCGTTAATCAAGATGAGTGATAGTTTTTTGTTTACTGTCAGCAGGGCGTCTGTGTGGTTTATCAGGGACGAGAAGATAGGGTGTTAATATTACTTAAAAACGTATGCAGATGAAAAAAATTCACTTCTGTTTCATCATATCATTAATCATCTGATATTACGAGACAAAGTATGAAAAAAGTAGAAAATATAATAGAGCCTTTAGAGCTTAATTATTCTACCTGATAAACATTATTTCACATTATGATTAGTCCTCAGATAAGCCGCACATTTAAGTATTATTATTATTATTATCTGTGAATATGCACTTTTAACAGATGATTATATAGCAAGATATATACTTAATGGATTAGACCGTATTAAAATTTAGAAATAACGGTTCAATAAATGCATTGCTTTAACAGGGTACATTAGCTGCTGCAACAAAATTATCCAATTATAATCGGATTCGTTGATAACAACATAATGTTTGTAACCTTATGAATAACTTATAATTACCATTGGATTATCAATTTAAATGTACACTTAGTCTCGGTGCTTTTAAAATTATCCATTTGCATTTGCATCGCAAAATCTATACATAAATGTTTCAAAGTAGTACCTTGATTCGCTTTGAATCAGAGCTTTCACGAACTAATAAGCATCATAAATTCACGAAGTTCCGTGCATCTTTCATCGAGACGCTCGCGTACATACCCACATTTTCTCTTTGGTAAAATTCCGGTAAACATCTTGAGGCGCCTACACTCGCTGCTATTGACTCTGGCAGTTTTTCCCGTCAAACGGATGAGCCTCGATTTGATCATTCATTATACCTACCTTAGCAAATTAATTTCGAAGATAAATATTTCATAAAATTTGTATCGTTCTCCCGAACTGATTATTCGAATTTTTTTCACGATAATCTTTACTGGGGATCGCAAAAATGGTTTTGCTGCGCGTGTGTATGTCACGGAAACTTTCTTTCTCTTGACAAATTATCGCTTCGAACTTTTCTGCGAATAACACGCAGAAGAATTTTTCGAACTGGCACTAATAAAAAGTTCATGCCATGCTAATGAGAGTTCTTTAACGGTGAAGCACGTGGAGTTTATAAAAGTTATACTGTCTTAAAATGCATACAAGAAGTTTTTTCCAATTAAGGAAAAACGAACGACGATAGAGTCGCAGTTTCAAATTACGCATCTTAATTTTTATGATTAAAGTTGCATTAATTTTCCATCGAGAAATATTATAAATTTCTAAAGTATAAGAATCTTTTTTTTCAAGTTTAAAACTCTTTTAAATATTTTTAAAGCTAACAATTTGTCAACATCATAAATTTCTGTTTGATGACTTTCCTTAGAATTTCACGATACGCGTCGTTAACTAAAAATACAGAGTCTTAAAGTCCTTCAAAGAAAATCTTCAAAGTCACAATACAGATGAATGTAAAAATAAAAATAAAATATTTTACATTTTCGAAATGAAAGATCTCTATTTCTGCGCGATAAATATCACATGGAGACAGATATTTTTACAAACTAAGCTGAAATCCATTAAAAAAATACTCGTCATGGAAAAAAAATTAAAAATTCTTTGCTTCCAAAATTCTTTTTCATACGGAAACAATAAACAAATAATTTTGTATAAATGAGTAAGCAAAATTCCTAATCCATCAAAAATCAGCTTAAAAATGTTAGGGTAATTCAAATATTTGCTCGTCTTTTATCAAAGCAACACTCTACAAAAAGTGACCAGGGATCGCTAATAGCTTTCCAACAATGATACGCGATGGTAACAAACAATAACGTCCTTTCCAAATTGATTCCATCTGGCGATCGAGGGGTGGGCGCTTTGCGCGTGGTCCTGACCCGCGCGAACGCTCAATTTACCATCAAACGGGAGGCCACAAAGTTCGGCAACGTAATTGCCCCGCCAGAACCTGGCCTTGCGCGTGCTCATAGAGGAAGTTCAAGACATTGTCTGGCAAGACGAGGTAATCAAAATCGAGTTAATCAAGCGACTTTCTGACTTTGATACCGAGGCGATTGTTGTGCGCCACAAATTACTCGACATCCTCCCCTGCGCGCACATGACCGAAATTCCGCTGCATTGACGGTTCTCTCTCTTCCCCCTTGAGGGATATTTAATTTTCTATTTTGCTGCTCTGATGGATCATTTGAGTTTTAGTGTTCGACTGAGGGTATAGTTTAAAAATACTGAAAGATCAGTTAAATGTTGTATGACAGAAATGTTGTAAAGGGCGTAAGTATAATATAATGTTGAAATAATTGTGGTAATTATCAGTTTACGCATATCAGTTCATTAAAATTAATCCAGAAATTCCCAAGATATTACCTATAATGACAAATTTATGAAACAAATCTTATTATTTCACAGAACAAACGTTTGCAATTTATTAAGACCTTCTGAATTTTTGGAAAATCAATTAAATTTTCTCCATCCACTATTCACCGAAACTTACCCCGACCGATCTATATATCTATTCCATGAATAAAGCAAGTGAATTTACGGTGCTGTTTACTGCATCGCCAGTCAGCTACACACCTGCGCGATTGTAAAGAAAAGATGCTGACATAACGCTCTCCCCCTCATTTCCTTTTTTCACACGCAAAAGTGTAAGAGACGTTGATTCGCTGCCGCTTTTTTCCCCACAAATGGAAGCATGAATTTTACACACTCATTGGCATGGATCTGAAGTGGACTTGAAGTTACTTCTTTACGATGCAGCAAGCGTGCGTGTCGCGCAGTATCGATAAAGTATGTGTGCTGTGGACTATCTTTGCGAAGAGGCAATTTTTTAAAAAGTTTGTCTGGTTGGTACAGTATATTTAGAGGATTAGGGAGAAGTGACACTGACAAGTTGATAGCAGTGAAAATGCTTTGAAATAAAATGAGTTTTAGCATTAACGTAAATATTGAACGTGATGATATATAAACTAAAAGTTCGGTATGTCAAAAATTTGAATAACCGTAGTTTCATCGGTAGTTTGTTCAAACATTAACCCACAAATTAAGGTTAAATTGTTACGTTACACAAAAGTTGACAATGTTTTCCAACTAATTAAAATTGCTAAAAGGTACGCCAAAATTTTCGGCAAGCTTCCTGTCAGTTTACTCTTTTTAATGACTGTTAAACCGACGAACAACACACGTAGTTCGAGCAAACATTTGACGTTCGAATTTTTATTGACGCACGGTACATATAGGACGACAAATGCTTTACAAATTTGCTCGTCCTATTTTTTTCTCTCTCTCTCTCTCTTTCTCTCTCTCTCTCTCTCTCTCTCTCTCTCTTGCTTTAAAGATTTGCTCCTCTTGTGTTTAAGCATTCAATACAGTGGTTGTGTTGACACACAAACATCGCCGTTATATGGAAATTCGCGACGAATAACTCGAAACTCGTAAGTTTGCGTTTCCTTTTAGGAATCCAAATGTTTAATAAGTTTTAAAAAGACGAATGTACGCTTCAAATACGTTAGTCTCAAGTTTTCAACCATTATGATGATGAATGTCTGACATGACATTCAAGCTATTTTCATATACTAAAGTGAATAATATGATGAACATGAAATCCATTTTATATTATGTCAACCATTTCTTCCTAATATTACGTCACCCTCCAAAATCTATACACAACAGTTGCGACATTAAGACCCCAATTTTTCACTTTTGTCAACTTACACTGTCACCACTCCCACCCAATTCACCACAAACCATCTTCACAAATTCACTTCAGAGATTTCCTCTCACAACTCCTTCTCCCCTTCCTCACGACAGGTACAAATTTGCAAATCTCTCTCTCCCTACGAGTGAACTTCATTTTCCTCGTGGTATTAAGATCGACAGGTTAAAGCGTCGGCGAAATCGATGGGAATATTAGCGATACAGCGGGAGCCGCTTAAAGATGATTTATGACTCGACGGCGGACGCCGCGCTTCCGTTTACACATCACGCGGCGAATTTTTTCCTTCCCCGCTGAGCGAGAGAAAACGCTTGCTCGTCCTGTTTCCCTGGCGATCGAGTGGTCGAGTGTCGATAAATCGGTCGGAGAAGGAAGCTGAGTACTGGCGCATTTATAATTCAGTACGCGCACTTTTTTTTTGTTTGCTTGAACTGTGATATTTGTAAAGGTGTCTGTGAATGGCGAGCCGAGGGTACACATGTGCGCATACATACATCGTTGAAATATTCACGCGAACTTTTCTTGTATGCTTACGTGTGCGCGGTGAAAAAGCGGTATTATTATATGCGGTTTCATGGAACCATCGCGCGACCTTGTTTCTCCTTTCTCTTTTTCTGCCGTCGTTTATATTCTTCCGTCGCGTCTTTTCGCGATATGATATTTTGCGTATCAATACTCGCGTGGGCATTTATTATGCCTTTTCATACACACATGCGTATACAAGCAATCCTCCTTTTACAATATTTTCCCCACACATATCAAACGCGCTTTTTTATTCCCTCTCTCTCGAGTTACATCGGTTTCGTTCAATCTTTCACTTTCTATTATACCGTCCGAATGACTCTCAGGACTGTGCACGGGCTAAACGAAAGGAAGAAAGGAATAAAGAAGCCGGAGGTCCATAAGTAAATCCAACAAAAGCCCCGATTCATACGGCACATCCATACAGACCTTTTTTCCAAACCCCGCCAAAAGACGTCAAGAGTCCCTTTTCCACGGACCCTTCATCAATCGTCGTCCACCGACTAATCAATCAGCAGCCTCTGCCCGCGAGAACCTAATTGACCAACCCGCGGTATATATCTGCAAAGAAAAAGGTCTAGAGTGAAAAAGACGAGGGCTGAGAATCGCTCCGCGAACGTCAAACACATACCACCGAGCACTCAATTTGCGATCAAAGCGCGGGCTGTACACTTGCGCTTGAAATCGACTTGGTCTGGTCGTCAAACCTCGGTGTTTATTTACGAAAGCTGGCGAGCGCCTCATCGTGTGTGTTTACGCCTCTGTACACACGTCATACACATCGTCTGCCCGCTGCGGCTATACTCAGCTCTCTGCACGAGTCTTCTTATCGCGGTGGGGAAATTTCAGTCCGAATTTAAGGCAATGGTGCAGACGGTTGTAGTTCACCGCGATATTGTTGCTGTCGGGGATTTTCATTTTTATTTTTATACATATCCAGCCTTTAGTATACATTAGTCAGTGGGAGTCGGCTTTCCGGCAATGTAATTATGATTATACGGCTTTCATATCCAGGCTTTCTGTAAAGGAGAAACTAATTTGCTGCTTCGTTTATGGCAGCGCGCGCTGTAATGAGAACGCGTAATTAGCAATTTGGTTCTTGAATGCGAGCTTGCACTATACCCCGTGTATTATTGTCGTAAAAAACATTGGTTTCAGCAAGTACCTTATTATCAGAATGTTATTACGCGATTCTCTAAATTACCAAGGAGATGATATAATTTAATGTTGAAGTATAATAGTATTGCCTCCGGCTTTTGAATTTAATATAATAAGTAATTTGAAACGTAAAATACGAATGAGTGAGTTTCTTGTTATGATGTAGAAATTATTACATTGTTGGAATAAATGGAAAAGACATCGGTAGTATTGATAAATGAATACTTTTCAAGTTATTAAAACCATTATTAACGAAACAATACCTATAATAAAAATCTAACGTTCCTTCCAACCGAACCAATTATGTTACATAATATTTTCATCCTCTTTTATATTGCGATATTGTAGTTTTATTATGCGATATTATGTGAAATGATAACAAAAGTATTGTAATAGTCTTGCAGTACCTTTTCAATAATAAAAAAGTAAAATATTTTTAGAAGTTCATTAGACTTTATTTATGCATATTAGCTTTTGCAGCTGCATCTCCCACTGGGAATCATCTCACAAATGGGATAAAAATGGACGATTTCCAGCAGGGTCGTTCAAAGCATTTTTTTAAATTTCACTTCCGGCATATTACATCGTTAAACTCTCTTTGTACACATGGAACTAATGGTACTACAACATTAGTTGTAGCTAAAAATACCATAGAGGTCGAAGACCACAAACACTGCAGAGCATCAATCAACAGGTTAATATTTAATGAGATTAAAGAGTGACATTCACGTTTATCAACTATTAAATGGCTTCCTAAGTCAAACTTTGCCATTAAAGTTCTTATAGTCTTCGAAGCCATGGGAAAAACGGAAAAGCTTATTCGTGTAATAATAAAGGAACGTATCGTATCTTGTTATTAACAACTAATTTTTCAACGTATCGAACAATACATTTATTTCCTATCATTCTTTCATTCAATTATACTACTGTAATTAAAATTTTATCAATAATCAATTGCTACACCTACCATCTACTTTTGTAAGGTAACCATAGATTTACGATTTAGCCACCTAGCGGAAACCCGTAAATCACTTAAAATCAAATCAAAGCTACTCGATCAATAACATGCAAACGATCTTCACCCCGTTATACGATTAATCCGGAAAAGAGCAAATTTCACGGAATCTCGCGGTATTTGACTAGCAAATCCAGCGTACACACCCGCGAGCACAACCGGTCATTCACATCGTAGGAAAGTGCGGAGGACGATAAATATACCGAGAAATGAGCTAAGGCAAATGGCCTCCGCGCGCGCGGCAAAGGGTGTGGGTGTGTGTAACTCGAATTTATGGCGGCTCTCACTTTCTCTCTCCGCCCTTCTTCTCTCCTAAGGCGTGAGCGCAAAAACCCATAAAAGTCGTCCGGTGTTTTCGCTTGAATTATAAAGCCGTCGCCGAGAGAGCGAGCTTTCTCGAGGAAAAAAGTGTATCTACATATAGGTATACCTGGGAGGGGAAATGTAACGGACGTAATTAACGTGGCACAGTGATAAGTGTTCGTTATGAATGGTCTCGATATGCATATATATAAAGTTTGATCTACGGCCGATGGGGTAATCGAGTTTCTTATTATGTGTTCTATAAATCTGAAATTGTTGTATTTTTATGGTCGGGGGTAGTGAGTGAGTTTTTTATTTCTTTGAGAACTTTATTACTTTCTTGGAAATTTATTGTCAGGCGGAGGATCCATAATCCTGATATATATAAAACGTGGGAAGACAAATGTCGCTGTAATGTGCATTATTTTCGGTGTCAATATCGGCCACCATATCTTTTAAACTTTGCGTTTATAAACAAGAAGTGATAAAACGGTCCCATAAAATAAATCCTCTCTTCTTTCGACGATTTTAATATCGAACTTTTCGTGACAAATTAGAATAATCCAACGTAGCAGCTTGTGGTCGTTACATTCTCACGTCACACTGCTGCTTCCTCTCATTAATCCCTTTCACCATAACAAACGTAACGAAGTCTCTCGCTCCAACCCCGCCTCCGTCATTATGACAAGGCGTTACATCACTTTGGGGGGTAAAATTACCATCATCCCGTTCCACCTAGCATCCGTGACAGTCCTACCAACCCACTGCCAACACTCACTTTCTCTCTATGACGTCGGCGTATAACTCAAAAAACCCTCGCATTTGTAAAAGTCAGTGGTTCTCTCTCTGACGTATATATGCTAATGCTCGTCTCCAACCCTGACCTTCCAATCAACTCGATCGCTGAGCGAGCCCGTGACGACGACGACCCTTGCGAACTTCTTTCTTTCTCTCCCACGTGACTTCGCCTCCGGTTGTTTTCCCTTCCTTCCTTCCTGATGCCAGTAGCTCTCTCGCTCCCTTAGGGCTTCCCCTTGTATCTCCCATCGGCCAGCGGGGAAACTCATTACGTCGGTAGCCGCACGACTCTTGTTTATTTTACTGCGCGCACGTGTAAGTATAGGTATCGATCGCCACTTAATCCATCGATATTCGGGGTGCCTCTCTCTTTCTCTACCTCTGCTATCCCGTTGTTTGTCCGTGATCGCTGTATTCATTTGTTTGATCGATCACGTTGCTGCAGTAGTATCCGGATTACGATGCCCCCGAGGCTGCGCGGTGTATGGTGTGCGTGTGTTATTACGGAGGGGGCGTCGGATGATGAGGATAGTGACGATGATGGGGAGGTGCGAAAGTGGGAGGAGAGGTTTAGCGTGATGCGATGAGCGTTAGGATGAATTGCAGCGGAGGAGGGCAGTGTTTTGATAACGGCAGGATTTACGGCGCGCTAGTGGTAGGGCCAGGAAATTGTATGGCTATAAGGGTAATGTTTACTTGAAGGTCCTTTAAAAATAGCGCGGAAGTTTTAGGATTGGTATCTCTCGGTGCTAGAACGAGGTTTCGAAAATAGCCGTATTGATTTTCAATGCTGTTAATATTATTAGAAGATATGATACTACCAAGGTTTGCAAGTATGAAAAAAAGTTGTGGAAATCACGAAAAGATTTAGTTGTCTTTTTTTGTATAAACATTTCAAATCTTTATACTCTAGTTAAGGTGCGTGAATGTATAGAACAAAAAGCGCGCGGCGACGGGCAAAAGCGGAAATAATAAGCTCTACAACGATTAATGCGGTAATTAACATGTAAATGCATTAGCTGCGTGTTAAATTGTCACGGAATATCGCCGAGGATCAAGAGGGCAAATTTTGTTATCTGCATTGAAAATGACGTGTCCATGGGAAAAGATATCACTTTCAATAGCAAAAGGCAGTATACTGCAGTTTAGACTAAAAATCCTATAATTACAACACGTTGTATAAAACATAGTCATGAAAACATTTTCATGAAAATTTCCCACTGCACATCATCAATAACGCTTGTACATTTAACCGAATTTATTAATATTTATCTTACCTTTCTTATCGCCTCAATGCCAACATCGTTAATATACCATTAACGAAAAATCTCGGGTCCGAAAACCGAAAGTCACCCTCATTATCCCCTGAATAGTACACGTATATTCCAGCACCGCTAAAGGAAAATAACTAGAAGAAAACAAAAAAAATTCTCTGATATCCAAACATGTATCTGGGCACATATACCACGTTGATATGTCTACGGCGAGACATATAGGTCGAAAATATATGTTTGCCCCCGCGATCAATTACGACTCGGCGGCGGGAACAAGATCGACCCACCGCCCTGAGTGTATAATATAACTGCGCGCATGGCCGCTCAATATGATCAATTGCGTCTATTTACCACTGCTCCTCCATTTTTTATCAGGTCACCGGTAGCGTAGTCTCTCTCTCTATATATATATAGATAAAGCTTTCTCTCGTCCTCCCTTCCACTTTCTCTTCATTCGTTAGCGCGCACGACTTTTCGCGCCCGGGCGCAGGTTATCAAGGTAGAAGCGTGGGCGGTGGTGATTGATTCGTTTGTTTTTGTGCCTTTTCGGATGCTATATACGAAGAGAGAGAAACGCGAGGACTGTCTGTCGATCGGCTCTTCCGGGCGCGACGCGACGGATGGTTCCGGTCAAATTGGGAGATGGAAGTCCTGAAAAATTGGGAGAAGCGGGCGAGGGAGAGAGAGAAATAGTAATTTAGGAAGGCGTATTTCTGGGAGAATCGCTCGATATTTTTACTTGCGTTGATTGGTAAGGAGATTAAGACAGGTGTAGTTAATGTTATTTTAATGGATAGTTTCAGTTTTACAGGTGTAAAATTTTTCATTTTTATAACTGTTTTCTAACATTGGTGAAATTTTTTTTTCATATTATACTTTCGTCAACTCAATTATTAAATTGTTGCTTTTAATTCTAATTTACTATAAAAGTACATTTGTTCATAAAAATAAATTTACATAAATGTTCTTAATTTACACATTTTATGT
>JAPYZO010006812.1:0-11462 GCA_030522905.1 Torymus flavipes | reverse complement strand
TTAATAAAGATCCAACAACATACTCAGAAGCTATGGAGTCAAAAGACAAAACTAAGTGGTTGGAAGCCATAAATGAAGAAATAAAATCTATGGAGGAAATAGAATAGAATAGAATAATATTTATTTGTATAATACAAAATAAAGTATGGCAATTTGTTGATAGACCCTCAACAACAAAAGATGGCAAAAAGGTACACATATTAGATTCGCAATGGGTCTTTAAAAAGAAAACGGGAGAGAAAGGAGAAAACGTGTACAAAGGCAGATTAGTAATCAGAGGATTCCAAGACAGAAACATATACGAATTAAAAGAGACATACGCACCAGTATCCAGACTAGCAATAATCAGAGCGGCGTTACCCGTAATAAATAAATACGACTTAGAGGTATGTCAGGTGGACGTCAAAATCACTTTTCTGAATGGAAAACTGGAAGAGGAGATATATATGGAGATTCCAGAAGGTATAAACTGTGATGCAGAAATCAGAAGAACAAAAGTATGGAAGTTACAAAAAGCTCTATATGGTTTCAGAATCAGTCCAAAAAGGTGGAATTTAAGATTTTCAGAAGACGCACTAAAACTAGGAATGGAAAAAGATATAAATGAACCATGGCTGTTTACCTGAAGAAAAGATGGAAAAGTAGTTATGTTAATTCTATACGTAGACGACATACTACTAGCAGGTAACGACAAAGAAAAATTAGAGAAATCAGAGAGAAATTAAGTCCTGTATTTAAAATGAAAGACTTTGGAGAACCAGAAAACTTCTTGGGAATGAGAATTATCAGAGACAGACAAAATAAAACCTTGGCACTAAAACAGACAGAGTACACAGAGAAAATCTTGGAAAGATTTAACATGACAGAATTTAAAACTCAGAGAACACCCATGGTGACTAGATAAGTTAAAAACAGAGAACTCAGAAGTGAAGAAAACTCAAACGAATCAGAAGAATCAAAAATAAAAACCAAAGCACTATACAGAGAAGCCATTGGAAGTTTGTTGTATCTGGCAGGAGCCACGAGACCAGATATCGCATTTGCAGTCAACTACTTACCCAGACAACAAGTAAATCCAACAGAAGAGGATTGGAAAGATGTAAAAAGAATATTCAGATATCTCAGAGGAACATCTGATCTTGGGTTGACATAACTAACAACTATGACAGATGCAAGCTTCAGAGATTGTTCAGACTCATCTTCCACAGGTGGCTATATAATAAAATTATTTGGTGATCCAATAATGTGGAGAAGTCATAAACAGACGTATGTGACACTGTCTACTTGCCAAGCAGAGTATCTTGCCATGAGCGATGCATGTCAAAAACTTGTATCGTTGGACAAAGCAATAAGAGATATAATAGGCAAAACAACGTATCCGGTTACAATATGGTGCGACAATAAGTCAGCTATAGATTGCACTCAGATGGATGGCAGTCACAAACTTAAATACTTTGATGACGATCTAGAAACAATCAGAAGTAATTTAGAAAACAGAGAAAAATCAGGGAGTAAAATTCATATGGCAGTCACTCGCGGTGACTATATAAAATCATGTGTCTCAGAAGGAAAAGTAATAGTCAGATGGGTTTCCAGCAAAGAAAATGAAGCTGACATAATGACTAAACTACTTCCCTTTGATCCACACAAATATTTAAGAGATAAAATAATGAATTCAGAATAGTTTAAATATCAGACAAATAACGATATACACTAATACACATAAAAGACTATAATAAATATAAAATTAGATGGTTATATATACATATATGTATTTACTTTCTTTCAGAGATGAATCCAACAAACCTTACTGGAGAACAAATTACTTAGATTAAAATCAGAGCTTTTATATGAATTGAACTTTTTATTTTTGTATAAATAAATAAGATTTATAACAAAATTCAGAGCGAATAATTTATTCAGGGTTAACAAAGAATTAGAAGTATATAAAAATTCAGAAGGTGCGTACCCTCGAAGGGAGGGAGTGTAACAAATGTGCTTCGAGAGCACGCACGTAGCATGCCGCTACGTACTACACGGAGCGAGGAGCTGAGCGTCGCACGACAGCGACGATGGGATGGCGCCACGCACCGTGAGAGGAGCGCAGCAGATTGCGGACAGCCGCCCGTCTTCCCCTCTACCTCTCGCCTACAGCGTGCGAGCGCCGGGACGGCGGTCTCTCTCTCTCTCTCTCTCTCTCTCTCTCGTGCCAACCGCCGAACTGATCGGACGCTCCATCCAACGATTGTCGTTGTCTTCTATAAAGGATCAATTAATTATAAATATGTCAAAAAATTAGTTTTTTTTTATTTGATTTTTCAATTATGTATGTTATTTTGAACCTGAAAAAGGTATGCATCATATATAAAAAAAAATTTAAATGTTCAATTTATTTATTTATTTATTTATTTATTTATTTATTTATTTATTTATTTATTTATTTATTTATTTATTTATTTATTTATTTATTTATTTATTTATTTTTATTCCAGAGTAACAGTACATTACAATTACAAGTAGATTTACAAAGTAATTCCAGCAGAGGAAAATAAATTTCCTGTTTGCCGGTCTGGGGTCTTATCTATTTAACATTAAAATAACGTACGTTTTACTTTGAAACCCAATGAAATCGTTTTTGAGTGTAAGTTTTGACCACTTTACGATTGAAATTGACCAGTCAATTTTCGACAGCAATGTACTCTCTTTTTTGTACCATAACCATAAACTATATAATACATATACATAACTGACTGCCAGCATCAATGTAAACACAGCTGACAATCTGACATGACATAAGCACTGAGATTTCAAACTTCTTTATGCGGTGTTTCTCAATTTATTTTCAACTTCTTTAGTTGATTACTTAAAAATTAATGATTTCGTATATTATATTTAAAAGCACATCTAATAAGTTCGTGAAAATGTTTAATACAAGTGGATAGTAAGTGTTTTTTTTTTAAGATCATCAATTCTAACTCGCCAGGATGAAATTAAGATTATGTTTCCTGAAACAGTTGTGAATTATTTCAATATCTGCCAGATACCTAGAGATTTCATATAATACTTCAAACATATAGTGAAGTAATGGATTCAGAAAATGGCCCTACGGTAGTTTATAAATATATTCACCTGTTATAAGTTTTGATTGAGATTTTGTATTCTACAATATGAAAGATTTTTGTTGTAGAATATTCTAAATTTATTAGTATTTTACTTAATATTATATAATAATAATAATAATAATAATAATAATAATAAGCTTTATTGAACCTTGCGGTTATATATACATATAAATACATAGAACGCTTCTCGCGTTCCTCCCTTCTTCAACTTCTACATAATTCTTTAAACCGACAGTGTGTTTACGTGTATTTAATCCTCATGTATTTGTTACTCCTCTCTTCTTCTCTCTTCATCTTCTTTACTCCATCATTCCTCCTTTCCCCCTCTCCTCTCTCTCTACTATCTCTTTTCCTTCTCCCAGACCCTTCTACCATCCTCCTTCCGCTCTTGTCTCTTCTCTATATCTCTCCAACCATTCTCTCTTATTTCTATTCTCGCATCCTTGATTCCTGCCTTCCACACTATCTCCTTCATCTTCTGGATCGCATCCACTCTCGTCCGTCTCTCTGTTAGTGACCTCCATACCTCTACCGTCGCTATTCCGCCCTCCTCCCACTTCCTTCTGGCTTCCCAAATCTTCTCCTTTGAGCCCTTTACTTCACACCAAACTTTGAATACCTGCCTGTCCTTCGTCTCCTTCACCTGTATGTTCAGCTCCTCACTAAACTCTCCCTGAATCCATTCTTCCATTCCCACGTCCTCCTCCCAGTTCCTCCCTTTCCTCACCATCAACACCTTAGTGCGATGCCTCTCCAAAACGTCTCCATCCCATCTCCTCTGCCTGTCTCTGCTCCTGCTCCTTTCCCCTTGTTGTCCACTGGCCTCACTTCTGCTTCTGCTGCTTCTGCTTCTGCTGGTCGCTCTCGACACCTCGCTTCTTAATCTCTTCTGCCTTCTCTCTCTAAATCCTTCATCCTCGCTCCTTCCTTCCTGTTCTCCTCCCATTCGCTCAATTCCTCGCTGTCTGTTTCATCCACCTCCTTTCTCTTTCCTCCTGCCCTATTCTTTTCAATTTTTCTCATTCTATTCTCCATACACTTCCTGAACTTTCTCGCCTTAATGTGTGCCATTTCCTCTCTCGCCTTCCATTCCTTCTCTCTAGCCTCTTATTCCTTCTCTCTTCTTTTTCCTTCCTTTTTCATCTTCTCCATCTCCACCTCCATCCTTCTCATCTTCTTATACATCTTTCTATATAACTCCTTTGTACTATTCTCCATTTTCTCTTCTTCTCACTCTGCTTTCTCTTTTCTCAACGAACTTTGCGCTTTACTTGTTTATCAGTAATGCTTTTAGATTAGAAGGTCACGTGACCCCCTGTCGACTATAACCGCTCTCTAAGCTTCATCCCATTCACCGTTCCTCCGTTCGGGTTTCCCTACAATGATGTCTGTGTTTCACCTTTCCTGTGCTACTCTTAGGGTCATTCTATAATTCTCGTTCTTCTTTCCGTACCATCTCTCTCGCCGCCTTCTCTTCTTGTCTTTTCCATGTCTTCTCACTCTTTCTTCTCCCCGCTCTCTTTCAGTCCCTGGTATTCTTGTTCCATGTTCCATATTTGGGGCCTGATTGTCCTGCTGTTTAATTCCTTATCCTTTTTCTTTACCACATCACTTCATTCATCCTGCTTAGACTTATTCCGTCTCCGTTCACTTGTCTTATCCAGTCCAAACCGCTCCTCCCTGTTATTTTGCAGTCCTCTAGTATATGCCTCATCATTTCCAGTTCTTCTCCACATGTTCTGCACCTTTTTTCTTCCTCTTTTCTCCAATATTCGTTCGCTCTTGCTTCTTTGCCCATTCTAAATCTCCCGAGCACATCCAGCCCATTGCCTGATCTTTTAATTTCCAATTTCCCGTACACCGGTCCGCCCTCCTTGCCCAATAACTCCGCCGCTTCTTTCGTGTATGTTGACTTACTTACCTCTCTGTCTGTTTCTTCCCTATGAATGTCGTCCATCCTCTCCCTGATTTTTGGCTTCCTGTTCCATCCTGCCTTTACGCCATCATTCCATTCACTTACCGAGAATCTTACGCTCTCTAAAAACTCCCTTTTTCCATTCCACGATTTCCCTCTGTCTTTTCTTCTCCATTTTTCCTCTTCGTCTTTGCATGCTTATTTCCAACTTACACGCTCCAAAGAATCTTCTTCCGCTTTGCTTATTTTCTCCTCAAACTTCATTGCCTAGCTTGTGGCGTCAATTGCTATTTTCCTTACTCCTGTGTCCTTTCTGATCGTGTGCCAAGGCGTGTTCCTGTTCAGCTTTAACGTCCACCTTACATACTTCATTTTTATCCTCTCTATTTCTTTCCATTCTTTCCAGCCCCAGTTCTCTGCGCCAAATGTAATAATTCCTTTCACCATCGTCTCGAAAAGCCTCATCCTTAAATTCCATTGATTCCTAAATTTTCTTTCTGCTATACTCCATATTCTTCCCATTATTCCGTTTGCCTTGCTCTTTATCTTCTTAATATGCTACGTCTCTGCATTGTTCCCCATCATCGTATATCCCAGGTAGTCGATTTGCTTCACCATTTGCAGCTCCTCTCCATTCCATTTGAAAGATACTTTCTTTTTTCTGCCTCCCCTTTTCCTGAACATGATTATCTTTGTCTTCTTTGCATTAAGTTCTAGTCCCTTCCCCGCTATCCATCTCCTCAGCCTCTTTAACATATCCTTCATCACTTTCTCTTCTTCAGCGATTAGTGCTATATCGTCCCCATACGATATCGTCCTAATTCTCCTTTTCTTCTTCTTCCATTCCACTGGTACTTCCCTTCCTTTCGATATTCCGTCCAATATTACTCTGAGGTCGTCTTTCAGCTCCTCTTGACCTATTATCCATGCCTCATTCGTTATTTGGTCCTGTCCCGCTGCTTTCTTTTTCTTGAGGTTCTTTATTGGCTCCTCAATCTCTTCCTTTGTTATTCCTTGCATCTCCGTCTCCTCCGTATCCTCCCTGACGTTCCTCTCACCTGTAATTGTCTCTGTTTCCTCACCTATTATGTACTGTCCTCTGAAATGTTCCTTCCATTGTTCCTTTGATATTGATCCATCTACCACTGCTCCTGTCTTCTTGCTTGAACCCACCGTCTTCCAGAATAGTCTCATTCCTTTGTCCTTTTCGATTTCCTCCAACCATTCCTTATTTTTGCTTCTTTTTTTTTCCTCCAAAAAAGTTCCTATATTCTCTTCTCCTCTTTCTCCACTCCTCCTCCGTTATGTCTTCCGTCCTCAGATTCCTCAAGACCTCTTTTAGTTCCTCTTTCTTCCTATGACACTCCGCGTCCCACCACTTCTCCTCATTTGTCTCCTTCCGTCTCCTTGCCTCTACTCTAGGGAGCGCATCCCCTACCTTCGTCTTCATCTCCGCCCAGTTCTTCACCTGTCCACCCTCTGTCAGTCTCCTCTTTAACTCCTGTACACTTTCCTCATTCCACCTTATCACCTTTTGTCCACATTTCCTCTCCTTCTCCCATTCTCTCCATCTCCCTCTCGTATCCTTCCATTCCAGTCTCTGATCTATTGGGAGGTGATTTGATTTGATCCTATCTCCTATCCGCATGCTCTTTATCTTTTCCCTACCTTCTTCATTCCTTATCACATAATCAATAGATGTGCATCCTCTCTGTTCAATTTGCATGTCTTTTGCTCTATCTTTTTGCCTGTGCTACCTCCTGCTGTCCTTACCGTTTCTCCTACTGTAGCTTCCGCCTCCAGATCCGCTGTCTTGTGTCTCGCTTCCTCCTTCCATTTCATTAAGTCCTCCACATCTTTCTTCAATGCCTCCCGTTCCAGCTTTTCCCTTTCCCTCGCCTCTGTAAGTTCCTTCTCGTGCCTCAGCCCCTGTTCTTTTTTATCCTCTATCTCCCTCTTTAGGTCCTCCTCGCCTCGTTTCCTTCTTTCCTCTTGTTCTTCCCCCATGCCCTCAATTTTTTTGTCATTTCCGCTCCCAGGTTTTCTACTTTCTCATCCACGGCCTTCCATCTTACCTCCATTACCGTTCTCATCTCTTTAATCTCTCTATTCGTATTCTTTATTCCCACTACCATTTCTCCCAGTTTGCTCCATATTTCTACCATCGTTATCTCCGTTTTCGGTTGCTCCCTTTCGCTTTCTGCTACTATCTCACTGCTTCCTGCTCTCTCTTCCTCCTTCTTGCTTCTTTCCTTTTCTTTACTCTCTACCGGGCTTCTCTTTACCTTTGTGCTTCTTTGGAATAGTTCCTTTTCCTCCTCCAGCTCTACCCCCGAATCCGAAGTAACGGCCTCTCCTTCTCCTTTCCTAGCCTGTTTGGACTCCCTTTCTTCGTTTGGTAAAATCTCCTTCCTTTTCTCCCCCTTTTCCGTCTCCGCTGATCCTGTGCCACTTCTTGATACCTGTTTCCCTCTCTCAATCAGTTCTTTTATATTTTGTGTCCCTCTCGCTCTTATTGCTTGCCTACTGTGTTTGCTTTTATCATCCATCGTCCTTGGAGTTCCACTGTTGTCTCACTTCTTGGGGTATCGTATATATCCATGTTGCGACTGTCCTCTCTACTCTTACAATCTGTATTCTGTACCCCAATTATCTGCAGTATGTCCTTCTTCTCCATTTCCTATGCCCACTGGCTCCACCTACGTTCCTCGTTTTTTCCTTGCTGTCTCCAGTCTGCTTCCACAGCGCCTCTTCTATATACTGTGTGACTCTCTTTCTCACATCTATCCTTACTTTATGCTCTATGGCTGAGTAACAGTGTGGCTGAGCCCTTACTGTCTCACTCCCATTGCGGTTATGCTTTTAACCTATACCTTTACTTTTGCCGCGCTTTTTCCCTAACCTCCCGATTAACTGTACCTCCCTGTTCCTTTTTACGACTCACACACCACGTTACATGCACTTTTTAACCGTTCCCTTTCTTCCTTTGCTTTACCGCTTCCCAATTACTTGCCCGTTCCTTTTTTATTATGTTCCTAAACACCTTTTTTTACTCAAAATTTCCTAACCCGTCTGCTACACTTCTATCCCCTGTCAGCCATTTTAAAAACTCCCTACTTAATATTATATTTAAGTGCAATGTGTTGAACAGTCATTCAACAGTAAGGTCGGAACAGAAGTCTAAGAGCTCGCATGATGAGATATCAAGTTTAACGGAATGCATGCCAAGGTGCTAGTATCGTATAGTGTTAATCATCTTTGATAGAGGAACGGATCTCAAGCTAAGATAAATCTTTTTATAATTTATGTTGCAATATTCTGAATTAAAATCCTGTAGTCAATTTTTGCTTAATTGTTCTTCTTAATTTCAGTTACAGAGAATCAGTTAATATTGTATTTGTAAAAAAATAAAATATTACTATAACTGGGTTTCAAAAGATATTTTATAAACAATGTTTCTGTTCTTATAACATAATTCTGCCACTACTGTATTTTGAAGAGTTTCACTAATTGTTACAGGTTATTATGTAAGTGTTTAGAACGGGTAAGCAATATATTTTTGATAAAATTACATTATATTTAACTATGAAAACTTATCTTTTATGTTTCAGGAAGAAGAGAAAAATTAGAAACTAAATAGCTCAATATTTTTTAAGTTATATCGAATCTTTATTCAAATGGTTTTTTTTTATAAAATATTGTTTTTTAGACTTTGGCGTAGCTTTAAAAAAAACTATTCAATGGATTTTCATGGGTGAGTGACTAAATTACTTGAAATATATTCAGTTATGAATGCAAGAGATAGAAATATTAAAAAAAAATTTTTAATAATTTTAAAATCCTAAAAATCACAAAAAATAAAAAATTACTAAAATTAAGCAATTAAAAGTGGTTTTTAACATTTTAAAATTATTAAAAATTTTTTTAATATTTCCAACTCATGCATCCATAACTGAATATATATTAGGTAAATTATTCACTCTCTCGTGAAAATCCATCAAGTAGTTTTTATTTTCAACCACGCCAAAGCAAAAATCTTGGGATTGCACTATCTCTGAGTAACATTGGTCTACACATTATATCTTGGGGTATTTTATCCAATGATAAAAAGGAAGAGGTGGCGTATGTTGCTAAAAGTGGTTGCTGAGTTCATTAAGGTATCAAGTCTTCCATTTATATAGTTACTAAACACACGAATGCCAAACTCCGTTTCCACAGGTCGACGAGTGCAGTCCTGGTGATCCTTATATCGTCTTTCTGTTTAGCGTCTAGAGTCAATCAGATCTGAATATTCCTACTGCTGCAGTTAATATGATCTTATTGGTCCTACTGATGTAGTCTTTGCCACTATTTTTCGATGAAGTTTGCCTTGTAAGGGTTTTCATCGTTGGTAATAATTTTCAATAGTTATTATGGCTATTCGTATAGCGCCGTATCGTGGGCCAATCACATTTTACATGTCCATTTCACATCGACTAATCGCAATCATTAGAGGTGAGAATCTCAAGCCCATCTCTTTTTTGTATAGGATTTATTATTAAAAATGGTTGGTATATCAATTCTGTCTAATCGTGACTCTTAATTTGTTCTGGAGAAAACCTTAGTGTTGCCCCAGTACAGAATATATCGACGACTGAGCAGAACAAGATTCTATCTGAGTCGATGCTCACAGAAGATGCTATCTCGATTCTCGACCGAGGCACAAAGAACGTGCTATCTTGGATGAGTAACATAGCATTTTCCAGCTAGTTTTGGCCAAGATAGTATGTTCTGTGAGCCTCGGTCGAGATAGCGTCTTCTGCGACCGAAATAGGATCTACCAAATACTGGAAATTTTAATTGAATGTATCATAGGAATGAATTTTGGACATTAGATATGCTTTTAACAAAATGTATTGTAAATTAAATAACCTAAAATGTTATATTAATACGTCTGGTATCCAAGGGTTTATTCTTATTCGTAATACGTTTTTAACAGTGTATAAATTAAATGGCCATGCGTTAAGTGAAATAATAAGTACAAGGGTGTATAGTGATTTTTTCGCACTCGCTTCACTCGTGTGATACTTCACTTTATGCATGTTGCATAATATATTATTCTGAACTTACACTACTACGTTTTTCTCTGTATCAGAAATTAAATTTTATGAAACTATAATTTGAACCTTTTCGTACACAGAAATGAATATAGCCCTTTTTAAATTTTGATTAAATGAATCAAATGCTGGCTTCGATAATTAAGGTAACAAATCTTCCATCGAAGTGGTTATAATGTTTATAGTTTTATATATTCTAATGCCAAACAGCATTTCCATAGGTTGACGAGTGTTGTATACTTATTCTTTTATTTTACTGAGACAATAAAAGCAGTATAAAATTTTACCTCTTGTTATGTAAGATGATTGATCCTCCTCATGATAAATCTTTAATAAACTGGTTAAAAGAAATCTATAGTACAAAAGATTTGTTTTCCAAATAAACTTAACCTCTCGACATTTGTTGCCTTATTTAAAAAAAATCTTGAATAACGGCGCGTCTTTTTAAAACGGTAACGTTTAATCTTCAATAGTCTTAAAACTTTTTCTAAAAAATGGAAATAGAAATAGAGAAATTGGCATTTATATGCTGTTCCCACAATTAAAAAATATATTCGGGTTTACGTTTTGGTTAGCTATCTTCTTTTATAGCACTGCATGGCATAAATCCGTATTTACTACCGTCGTACCATACGTTCGGGCGCTTATACACGCCGGACCGTAACGTACGACTTATGCAAAATGTACTATTAATTTAATTACAGAGAAAATTTAGTAAAAACATTTTAAGGTTACGTTATTTCCATTAAATAAAGAAAATAGAGAATATGATAGGAAAAATCTTTACTCGAAATCCTTCATAGAAATCCTTCGTCACTACCTAGAAATTTGCAATTTTTACTATTTATGTATTAACTTCCTGATTCTTTTGTTAGAGACAATTTCTACTATGATAGCCATCTTCAAAAATGGGTTTCTCATGTTATTGACTGAGTCTACACGCTCATGACAACTTATTTAGCTATATTTTCGGAATTTTGATCTCTCTAAAAAGGTATTTTTAAAATTTCGAGGTCTTACTCCGTAAGGTTTGATAAAGCTATATTTTCGCAATGCTGACCTTTCTAAAAATGTATATTTTAAATTAGCCATATATTTTCGAAATTTTGACCTTTCTTTGTAATATTTGATGCAGCTATAATTTCGGAATTTTGACCTTTCTAAAAAAATTTATATAGGTATTTTAATTTATAGTTTTTGTAATAGTTTAGTAATAGTACTAGTTTTTCACAATTAAAAAACCGCTGCCAATTCATTGGCACGTAGCTTCCTCAAAATAATTTATTGATTCCTTTTATTAAATTAAAATTTAAAAAATAAATTTTTCAC
>JAPYZO010006811.1:9085-28700 GCA_030522905.1 Torymus flavipes | reverse complement strand
GCCAATCGATTATCCGAAACCGGATAATGTAGTTTCGTTTGATTTGCTGTCATCCGTAGCTTTAACTGGAACGAATCATGAAGCTGATCAACCTCCTCACCTTACTCTGATGGATGATACAGTTCCAGTGAAGAGGAATTTAGCGATATTTGATGGCCCAGAGGGAAGATTCTGTCCAGCTGGTAAGTTTCAAATACAGTGTTAGATATCATTTGAATGTAAAGGTTTTTAGTTTAAAAACGATTTTTATTAAAACATTTAAATTTTTGGTTGATAGGTGTATACGAATTCGTGCCATTAGAAGATGGAAACGGACAGAAACTGCAAATCAATGCCCAGAATTGCATTCACTGCAAAACTTGTGATATTAAAGATCCAAGTCAGAATATCAATTGGGTTGTTCCTGAAGGAGGCGGTGGTCCAGCTTATAACGGAATGTAATCTGTGATCTTACTTAAGCCGAAAATTTCTATCGAATTATATCTAAGTAGCATTATTTTCAATAGCGTCATTTTTACAAATGTTTTATGGAAAACTTTTCAAATTTTAAGAGACACGTTGCAAAACTGCAGATATAAGGATTAAAAATCCAATTGTTTTAAATAAATTTTTTTTTTTTTTTTTTTTTCGAAAAATTATCATTTACTTTCACAGGTAAAAAATCATTATAGCAAATAGGCATCAGTTTTATTATTAAATGTTATCTAAATTTTTGATTTTTACTTCGGAATAGAAATGAAGTACCTAATGGTAAATAAACCATTTTTATCCTTTCCTTTATATAAAAAACCTATTCGAGAACTATCGTTTTATCGAATATGTAAGCAATTGAATATCGAATTTTGGATAACAAAAGACGAACATAGGCGCGTGTAGCGCGCTAATTAACGCTAGTATTTTTATTATTGCAGGCAAGCTTCCGAATCATTGTAAATGTTAATACTACCCGTCAATTAATACAATTTTCCTAGATATATACGTAATAGACTTTAAGAATTTACTATTTTCTACAACGTATTTTGCAATTTCTTATATTTAAGAAATGCTGCCACATACTTTTTTAACAAATTTTGAGAGTTATCTAATCACGTTATTCTATCGAATGCAACTTAAGTATAGAGTTTGTAAATATCATTGATGGAATTTATTAAACTTATATTAATAATCTACGAAAAAACTAAAAATAAATTAGAATACTCTATTTTCATAATTTTTCTTTTTTTGAAAAATTGCAAGCGTATCAATGCAAATAATTAGCAATGCCGTGAAAAATCTAGCAGTTCAAATTTGCAAGATTTTTGGCTAATAGAAAACTTTTATAGAAATAACTATAAGTAACTGTGCCTATAAATAAAAATTGTATATAAAATATATATATAACTTTTTAATCTAAAAAATGTACCATAAGCTACTAATTATAAGAACACCTATGTATAAAAAAAATATACTTTTTTACGGATGTATAAATTATATCTATACGTTAATTATCAGTCAATAAAATTGTTATTCATTTTTTATGCATTGCTTTTTATTTCCTCTCTAAGTACAAATTTTTTTTACTCACAATATGATATTACTTATAATATGATTTTCCGACACTACTTTAAAAGATCTTTTTAGAATATTATGATTCGGAAAATCGAACTTCCAGCTTAATATTTCAAATAAAAATGAAAAGTGATGACATCATACTTTGCAACAATAATGTAAAGTATTTCAGAAGCACTTCGTAAACCTTTGCAAAATAATTAAGAACTTAATAACATATCTAAATTACTAATGCTATATAATAAAGTAATAATGATTGATATATCGCAATTGATTTACAACAAAGAGAATAATTACAATTCAATAAAATAATAAATGATAATAATTTTATCACATCAAAAATATCTGAGCTCATTATTTACATACTTACACAACTTTCAACCATAAAAACGCATAACTTTTTCGTAGGTATATTCTTACGTAAAGTGATTGCGCCGTGGGTTATAATCACTATTCAAATACTTATCTCAGCAAGTGGCATTTGCAAATCCAACTAGAGGAAAACCTACGTCCCCTACCTATTTAATATTGCCAACTCATCGGGCCGCGCGGGACTCGACAAAGTCTGCAACAATTCAAATCCTGCGCGAGCGATGAGCCGACAGCGTGTTCTGCTCCAAGGTGTACAGGTTTTGATGAATTTTTTGGAGCACTACTGAAGCGCGCGCTCGCCGCTACATCATGCGCAGCAGTGTAAACACCATTGGCAATGTGTTAGTCAATACACGTGCTTGAATCGCTAGTCGCGTGCAGACAGACAGCCGCAAAGGAGTTGTGCCGTGCGTGTTTATTTGAACAGAGGCTGCAAGAGAGATTTTCCCTGTACTTATACATACACCGATGCTCCTATTGCACGCGTAAAGTCGTTCGAACGTTCCATCCACTGCCCGCGAAATTGTCATGTCACTTTTAAGCGCGCAAGATTTCCTGGGAAAGTTTTGCGCTCGTTATGTCAGTGCCTTGCCCAAGATCAATCTCTCGAGAAGTCAAAAGGTAGCTAACCTAGAAAATTATCCAGGAAAAGGTTATGTCGGTACTAATGAACTATCTTATATAAGAAATGAACCGTTGGATTTTTATTTGAAACGTCATTAAAAATAGAAAATTCAGCTAACGACCTACATGCCAGTATTTTTTTCATATTTTATTTTTACTTTTTTATTTAATATATTAATTGTTATTTTTAAATGATACTTTATAATTTTCTTGTAATTCAATTAGCAAGTTATTATTTTAATCCTAATTCATCTTTATGCATTTCCAGATTTTAATTATTTGTTTAACAAGTGGAACTATACTACTTGGAAGCTTAGCACAATTTTTAAAAAGGAAAAGAAGACCTCCATTCCCACCCTCTCGAAGACATCTCAGGGATTCAAGACAGAGATTAATAAATTCAAAAGCTTCAAATTTTGGTAAAATGTTTTTTGATTTAGCAAATTACATAGATAACGCAAATTAATGTTAATTCAATTTTAATCCTACAGATGTTGTATCTCAAGCATCTTGGGCAAGGCGAAGTGAAGCCAGTACACGCAGTCACATAAGCGATAGAGCATCTCTAATATCTTCTGTACCTGGAGGCCTTGATGGAGATGCTAAACTGACACCCCAGCAATACGGAGTACTTGGTAAGTTTTTACACGAAGAATAATAATGTTCTAGTGGATGTTGAAGGCTTGGTAGAAAATAGCTACTCTGTATTTATCAAGTAACATTCATAGAGCGCATAAATTTTCAGAGAGTATTAAGGTTATAGTTCAAATACCAGTGGAAAGTTCCAGAAGTAAGTTATAAATTTTTAAAAGGTGTAGAATATCAATAATATCAAGGTGCACAACTTTAGGCAAAAGTGAGCACCTCAAACAATTCATTTTATTCCTTGACAATTGAAGCTAATGATTGTAAACTTAAAATTTAAGATTTTTATGAATGAAACTACATAGGTACATTTTGTTTTATTGATTTTTAAGTAATTCTATAGAATTTCAAATCATAAATTTAATGATATTTAACACTTCAAAGTCTATTAATGACTTTAAAAGATAATATAAAAAGATTTTAAAAGATAAAAGAAATAATAATTACCTTATTGTTTAAAGCTGGAACCTGCTTTCTAAGTTATAAAATAATTATTAACGAATTAAAAAATATTTCTTCTTTAAAGATTATAGAAAAAGCTATTTGGTTTTTATACAACTTTTTTATAAAATAAATATATTACATTTCAAATTTACATTGTAATAATAAAAATCTCAAAACGTGGGAGAATCAAATACATTAAAAATTATCTAGTTGAAAAATGAAAATTAAAAATTTTTCAATTTAACCAAATGAGCATAAGTATAAAAAAAATTAATTTTCTCTAAAAACGAATTTTAAATTTAAATCAGCAAAAGGCAGAATAAAATATAATTGCAAATTTTTGCAGTAGGCTAATCTAAAATTGATATTTAGCTTTGCATATTTTTTGTAATTATATATATATATATATATTTATATTTACATGATAATGTACAGTTTTACTTTACTTAAAGAAACGATTAACTATTAAATAATTTAACATAGAAAAGCATAAGCTGATCAAATGGTAGCGATAAAAATCATAGATCAATATATTATAACATTTATTTCTGTTTCTGTATTTACGTACACGCGTTTAAATAAGCTTGTTATTAGGGTATTTGGCGTATATTTCGCAAGTCATAAATGCATTTGTATTTTTTACCTTTTTAAGCATATATGGGTAATCATCGACAGACAGTTCAATCCTGTACCGAGGTAGCATTCTCATATTTTCTCTTGGCAAAAAGATTTTGGCTATTCTTATATTCTCAGCGTTATATAATCGTAATTTCTGAATTTTACAATATCCTGTCGAAATCTCATCGCTTACATCATTTTTATGAATAGATTCCGTGCGATATAATTCTTTTTTTTTCGATTAATTATTGCTAATTGCAACTATAACAATAAATCATTAACCATGCCGGAATGTTCTTTTTCTTTGCTTTCTCAAACTTGGAATCGGTGTATCACAATATTATTTAGGATTAACTTTTTTCTGAATATTTCGAGATAAAGGTGTGCTTCTTCTATTTTTTTTTCACTTTAATGTTAAAAATAATAAATTGCTTGATCTGCTCTAATTGACAAAAACATAACGGGAGAATGTACAGTGAATGTAAACTAACGCGTCATTAAAAAGTTTGAGAAAGTAAAATAATAAGGAGATAACAATTTTTTTATATCTTAAACTTATGGAGAATTCTAGCTTAAAATATTTACATCGTCGATGCCATTTCTTTGCCGTAATTTTTTTTTTCTAAACAAATACCAAAAATTGTTAACGAAACATTTTCAATGCTTACCTTCAAATTCTATAACAAACGCTTTACCAATAAAAGCAATAAGTTTCCCCGTATCAGTCTAACAGACTTGACCCTGGCTTTAAAGTCATTCCCCGTCCAACGGCTCATCAAATATCGAAATAACATCCTCATTAGCGATAAACTTTGCGCACAACAATGTCTCTTCGATATTCAAAGACGACGTCGCGTTCCGAGGAACAATCGTCGTTACATTTTTTTCCCTTCATAATTCGTACTTTTAAAAGATTGACATCGGCACGCTCTAGGAATTCATAAGCCCTGCAACTCGCTATAAATACTTACATCGCTATTCTTACAAACCTTACAAACGTCTAAAATTATGCTGCGTTCTCAAAAATATAGCGTGGCCGTTCTCGCATCTGTTATTCGCTCTTTTCTCTCACCGTTCGCTTCGCCTCATCGCACTTGTATTATTAATTTTTTTTTTGTGTTTTCTTTTTACTTTTTCGCCTTTTCCGTACTATCTCTTTACTCTCTTATCGCCGTCTGAACGTACAATCATCCTCCATACGCAAAATCGTTCTCCCATCTCTCGAGGTGGCGCATATCTAAAATAAAGGTAGCTCTTGTGCTCCGCGGACTCCCTTACAGGAAGGCCCGCGTACATATAATATGTTTATTATTTATTTACTTTTATTTTTTTTTATTTTATCTTGTATATATAATTATATTTCATCTATACGTTATAACGATTTTTCTTCATTGAATTCGAGGATAAGGTTTTTCAAACTTTGTTACTTGTGGCTGTCGCGAAAAAGCTTTGTTGCGAGCTAATTATTACCTCGATGGGCATATTTATAATAGACATTTTCAAAATTAACGCTTAAATAATAATTAATTAATAATAATTAATAATAATAATAATTAATACAAGTTCTCGTCTTAAATACGTGCTCATCATCTTAAATTCAAAGAAAAAAATAAAAATATATTATATATATGATAAAAAGTGCGCTTATAATCTTCAACGCAAACAATCGTATCGTACATATACAAAATAGGAGAATGTAGAATCACGAGGACAATGAAAAAGGAGTAATGTACAATAGAGGAATTATCGGGGGGTGGTAGATAGGGGTAGGGGAGGAGAGGAGTAATTTTCTTTTTGGTAGAACGAACTTTTTCACGCGAGAATTACGCTTAACAGTCGATCGATCGTCGGGCAAAAGGCAATACACTTTGAAAGTTTCGGTTTCGGCTATATAATATTACTTCATTTATTATTCTTTATTTTGTTTCTTTCTTTCTCTCTGTTACTTTTGAGGATCTAATACGAGACGGAATGGTAATGCACTGGTTCTATATCGGCTTTGTTTTGCACAATCATCACACACGCGAAAACATCCCTGGACTTTTTGTTTTTTTTATTTACGACGCCTTGGCTCAATTGCTTGTACTTAATACTTTGTGAGAGACTAGCTCATCGATAGACCTCTTCCTACTAATATAAGTTAAATATACACTTCTCTCGTTACGTCGCGGTGTTCTAAACAAGCACGCGCGCGCGCTACCCGCCTGCGTACACTCTCTTCTCGAGCGCGCCTTATCTTTGTCGTCGTCGAACTGCGCTCTCATCCCTATACCATATATAAAATAAACATTTCCACAAACAATAATCCGGTAATTTTTAATTAACATCGTCGTCACAAGACACAAATTTTCGTCACTAAGGTACAACAAAAAAAGTGAGTGAATCGCCCGTTACAATCGTCACACGTCGAGCGCTCACGATCCGCCCTTACAATTAAATTACAGTTAAATCATGATTCGGCATAAATTTCGTTCCGCAAACAGAAGGCAAATATATGTGCTCTGCATACAATTGGCGCGTTCGACGATCCGCGAAGAGTGCAGTGCAAGGCACGCTCGAGTGGCCATCATACCCACAAGAGTGTAAGCACGCTATTACGCGCGCGCGTGCTCGCGCCTAATGCAAGATAAAGGTATCTATCTTTCTCTCTCTATCTGTCGAAAGGCAAGCGTCGGGGGAGTCGGAGTTATTATCCTCCTCTGCCCTCCCCGTCTCTTATACTCTCTCTCATCAGTCGTCCTCACTCATCTGGACGACGCCTCATCCCACTCCTCTTTCTTTCTCTCACATATAATATACACGCTCTCGATCCATCATTCTCTCTGTCTCTATCGACAGATTTTCTCTCACTCTCTCGCGCGCGTTGGAGAAAGGAAGGAAAGGGCGATTACGCGTCGGGATGACACACATACATGCATACACAGACACAGCTGGAGAACGGATAACGCGATGTATACAGTGACGATATTACGCGAACATGCATCTTTGCAGCCCTCGCGCAAATTCTCTCTTCTCTTCTTCTCTCCTCCTCCTCGTACGCAGCGGCGGGCGAGAGAGCCTCAACGTCCTCCCTCATACTTCTCCCCTCCCAACGCACGCAGCAGCATATACGCACCCCCGTCGTATATTATATCATCAGGCAAGCGAATATTAACTCCTTGAACAAGGAAGTAGCTGCTCTCTTTTCTCTTCTCTCTCTCTCCCTCCGCGAGCAAATCTTTGGCGAGGCTTCGTCGTCGTCGTCGCGCGCTCTCTCTCTCCTTACTCTCCCCGCGGTCCGGCGCTTCACGTGACCCGGTGGACGATCAGCATGCCGAGCGTCGTCACGATCGCTGCAAAGTCGGATACCCAGATACTAGCTGGAGCGGCGCCTCGGGCTGTACCCGTGAGAGACTCGGGCGCACCGTCGTCGGACTGCACTCCAGGTGCTACCTCGGGCCGCTTCGCGTTGATCGAGTTCTCGTCAATTGACGCGCTATCCTTGTGGTACTGTTCTTCCGTGGCGCTGTCCATCTGCTCGTTGGCCTGTTGCTGGCGGATCGTCGTGGGCATCGTGGTAAGCCGGAGAGTCGTGGGCGCGGCTGTGGTCGGAGTGGTAGGTTCGGTGCTTGGTGGCGGCTCGGTCGTCGGTACGAGGCTCAAGTTCGACAGATAGTAGACGGGCCCGAAGTCAGGCTTGATCTCGCTGATGCTCTCCTCGCGACGCACGCCGTCGATCGTCCGCGGATTCACCGAGGCCTTGTCCTCGTAGTGGGAGAGGAGCTTGCCACTATAGGGCACCTCGATGTCGGTGTAGTCGCCGCGCAGGGTCACGTTCACGGCTGTTCCCGGCTCGAGGTTCACCTCCACGCTGAAATGAATTTTAATCGATATAGCCATGCGACGTACAATAATTAATTGCTTTCGGCGACATTACATTTGTAACTCTCGAATATCACGCAAAGCGCTCTATATTTACGACAATTAATATACACTCTCTAATAAATTAAAAATATATTATATATATATCTTAATTAATGAAACTCACGTGTAAACGCTAGTACGATTCTCCTCGATAGGCAGTCCCCAGTTGAGATCGGGCAGCCTGGTCTTGTTCTGGAGCGTGACGGTGGTGGCGAGGCCCTTGAGCATGGCGTGTCCCTGGCCCCAGTACACCTTGTACATGTACGTGTAGCCGAAAGCCTCGGCCATGTTGGCGGGCTGCGAGCCCTCGTTCTTGATGACAGCCTCGCCGAGGACGCGCGACTGCTTCTTCATCACGCGCCTCCTCACGTCGTTCACCCTCACGGCGTTCAGCTCGTACGAGATGGGCTCGGTCTCCACCAACAGCTGGCCGGTATTCGCCGTTCCCTCTTCTCCGTTCTAGCAGCGAAAGAGAACAAAAAAAGAAGAAGTTGTATTCCGCGTATGGGGCAATGAAGAAATCTCGCGTATGAATTTCTCACCGGCCGCGAGCGAATTATTAGAGGGGTGTATACAGATTGTGGGTAGTAGCAACAATAAAGCCTGTTATTTCGCTGCGCGTAATGGAAAGGTACGCATGGTAATGCGGCAGAAGCGGAAGCGCATACACACTCACCTCCTTGACGTAGGTAATGGTGCCGGCCGAGTCCTGGAAGTTGAGGCTGCCGATGTAGTGGGACTGGCCAGGCTTGGCGGGCGACTGCGCGTGACGTGCGATGTAGAGCTTCTCCGCGCTGGCTACGGCGCCCGTAGGCGGCTGACCCAGCTTCGTCCAGTTGGCCCAGGCGAGGCGAGCCGCGCTGTCCACGTTCTCCAGCAGCTGGTAGCGCTCGTAGCTGTTGACGCTGCCGGTTAGGGTTACGCGGCAACGTTTGTCGCCTTCCTGCTGGCTGCCAGCCACCCAGATGCCGCTGTGCAGCGCCCGACAGACGAAGATCGGACGTTTCGTGTTCTCCGATGGATTATCTGCGCGCGAATGAAATTGGAATTAGTGTCGTTTATATAGGCTCGCGGTTAATTTTCGAGGAAGAGTATAATGTACGCGAAGCGCAGCGTTTCCGCCGCGGGGGATATTGAGATGTCTATCGGGAATAATTGCGCGTGGCAATTTGAGAGAGAGAGGGAGAGAGATAAAGGTTTTACGTGACTCGGCTAACCGGCAACATTAACTGATCATTTACTGGTACAGTTGCCCTAGTTTTCGCGTCTGCACTGCTGTATATAGTTACACGCGTGTTATCGTCCGAATCTTACGACAGCGCTGCGCTAAGTTTCACATTATATCCTGCGCGCGCGTACTTTTTCTCATGTTGTCGCGGAAGATTTTCAAGATAGCTTAACTATCATTAAAAATAATGACGTTACGGGACTTGTTACAAAGTTTTCTTCCTTTTTAATGTTGAACGCCGCGCGCATGTGTGTATGATTCTTTTTTGTTCCGTTCCGCTTAACAGAGGTAGCTAAGACAGGTCTGACTTTTAATAATACTCGTTAGAGACGTTTATTGCAAAGATGCGTCTAATAATTTATTTCGAAATCTCATTATATAAATTTTCTTGAAACACATTTGCTGTCGTATATTGAGTGAAAAGCAATAACTCTAAAGCGAAACGTAAATGCGGCAACGCAAACAATAACCTTGGTAAACTTTTCTGCGTGGCTCGGCGTTAGCCTAATTTGCTATTCGCCGCGCTCGAAGAAGAATACTTTTTCGGTGGCGGCTGGCAGTAAAATCAATAAAAACCTTCGGGGCAAAAGTAGGTCTAACCGCTGGCGCTGGAAGCCATCTCTCTCCCAAGATAGACCTAATTAGAATCGTTCGATAAGTCAATCCGGAACACAAACCGCGTAATTTATGCCATTCTACGTCGACGTTACTCTTTAATTAACGCATAAATTTATAACAAAAGTATACTCTCACTCTAATTAGAGCAAACCGTACATAATATAATATCTATATATAAGAAATAAGCCGTTGAAAACTAATGTAAAAATGTAATTTGATTAGACACGCGTATAAAATACGACTAAACGAACCTGAATTCTCAACGATCTCGAAGCCGCCGATGACAAAGTCCTTGGAGGCGCTGTACTGCGAGTCGGGTATCCAATTGAGCATACTGGAAGTGATCAGCTGTCCGTTTTGATACTTGGACAGAATGTGAACGCTGTTGTCCGCCCTGACGAGGAGCAGGAGGCTGCTAAGACAGACTGTTAGGAGCATCATCTGCAAAACGATAACATATATATATACTTACAGATCGCTAACAACGATAAAGAGAATAACATATAGAATATACACGATATATTTAGAGAGCACACAAGGAGGGACTTTGTTCGCTCGATCTCACTTTCCATACAACCGACTAAATCGCGCGCTCGAATCGAATATTTTTACAGGCGCATGCGAGAGATGTAAGCAAACGGGACACAGAGAGGAGGAGGAAAAATCCTCTCTCTCTCTCTCTCTTTGACCTGACTGACGTCGCCGCGTCGCGCTCGCGCCGGCATGTTGAGTGATTTTAATTATGTGTAATTGAGACATGACTTACGGGTGCCCGCTCCCGTTGCACAATTCATACACCACACGCGGTCGCTTAAGCTCCGTAAATTGCGAGCGAGAAAGTAGAGAAAGACAGTTTTTTTTTGTGAATCGCCCAAGTATACTCGCAGTCCTACATATAAGAGCTGCAAACTCAATTACACAATTTTTCGCTGGCACGCGTCGGTTTTCCCTCTCCCCAATCATCGTGGCTGCGAATCTTTCTCACACGGTGCAATTCACGGCGCTCTTATCTTATTATACGCACTCGCGAACGCCGTGTATATGTGTGTGCATATTATATACAAATAATCTCTCGCAGATAGCGCGCGCGTATATAGCTGCCAACGTCGCGCACGAGCAATCAAGGCATAATGTATCGCGCAGGCATACGTGTGTGTACACACACACACACACACAAGCGCTCGTATAATTGGACCGAACGTCGAACACGCCGATCGCGCAGAGGGCAGGGTTATTGAACCGTTCGGCTCGTAATTCTCTAAGCGCACTCGCGCTCGAGAGAGCGCGCGTAATAAACGATAATGCGAATATTGCTCGCGGATTCAAAGTCTCCCTTTTTTTCTCTCTCTCTCTTCACCTCTCTTTCCGTATTAGACGCACAAGAGAGGAGCGCTCGCATAGGACCGTGACGTATCTTCTCTCTCTCGACATTCGTTGCGTGCTTGATGGTATCGCTCCTTCGAGAAGGGAGAGAGTGTATATAACTGGATCTCGTTCGCGCTCGCTGCATTTCCGGCAGATAAGAGCATCGCGCGCGCGTCTAGGTGCGCGCACGCAAGCGCGAAAAAAAATCACCCCCCATGCGGACGCGTGTCACGTGCAGCGCGTGCTATGCCGTAAATAATCGACACGGGGCAGATGGCGCGGCTCTCTGTGACTGTATACATATACTAGGTGGTACTACTACTCCCTTGGCGAATTTGGCGCTAATTAATTAAACGCGGAAGGGGGTGTGCGGCAGTGGTTGCAACGGACACCCACGGAGCGTAATTTCGATTCGCCGCCTTCCTTTTTTCGCGTCTGCAGCTTGCAACTGCATGTGCATGTGTATTATAGACGGGGTGAGAGACAAGCGCGGGACAGATCGGACCGTTAGATCTAGTTTCGTTATACATTTGCAATTTGCATTTTTATGGCGCGTTATAGAGGCGGGAGTGCGTATATATATAGGCGTGTAGATGGGCTGATATGCCGTAAAGGTTTATTTTTCGCGATTTTCTTGTACTACTATAATATATACCGGCCTGCGCGGATGGATAGTTTCCAGTAAAATTATATGTTTGCCCGTAAAGGTAGTTTTATTATACGCTGCAGCTACTTCAATTACGGGAGCTAAACGGACATATTGCCGCGATACATCGGCGATGGTTCCCCCAGATTATATTCACCGGCAGGTTCCTTTATGAATTATTGTATACCGAAGGTATAACTGTTTCTTTTTAAACCCGTAAAAAATATTGTTTAGGAGTCTTTTGTAGACGAAAACTAACGCGGAATAGATAATTCAAGACGCCAGTCTATAAACGCGACCGAAATGTACGGGACTTCCTCGTACAACGCAAGAAAGAACGCGCAGAGAACGTTTGGAAATTGTTTGGGCTAAAAAGCTGAAATTCCTTCCCAGCTCGTAAACCTCGCAGTCAGATAATATCCGCGCGCTGGCGCATCGAGCCTCGTAAAAATGTAACGAGCAGCGCCGCGCGCAAAATGCAAAGATCAGTCGAAAAGAAGGCAGCGAAGCAGCGCTAAGTCGCGATTCCCAAGCGTTCTCCCTCGTCGTATAAAAATCTGCATCAAAAACGCTGCGTTTGCGTCCTTTCTAAAAACGCGAGCGAACTATATAAAAATGAAGAAAGAAAATAAAGCTAACGTTATACATACATATATACGCACGGCCGTCTTATTTGCAGCATGTTTCAGAGACGATCGGTTAGCTTCTCGGTACAATATATCCGCCGGTAATAACGGCCGTGTCGTCGTATCGGACGCGCGCGTATCCGCCGATGAATCTATTCCATGCATACACACATGTGCGATCTCTCTCGGTCGTTATACACTGCACATACGTTGTTCGCGCCGCCTATATACGCACGGCGCTGCGTTGATATCTCGAAAATCAACGTATCGCCGCTTCCCGGATCTCGCCTGCGGCTGCTACACATATATACCCCGTGATTACTCGTAACGGCGCGCGACGGCGGAAGCAGCTATTGTCCGAATTCGGGCGGCGGCGGCGGTAAGGCCGGTGATGAATCTCGCTTTTTCTATCTACCGCGCTCGGTTCTTTTTATTGTTTCCTACAATGCGTCGTTATTAACGTATATAGCGCCCCCGACGCTATGCGAGGATATTTCCCCTCCCTTCGGTTTTGCGATTCCCCTGCCCACGTGCCGCTTATTTATATATATAGAGCGCGGTTGATGACGATGAGAGAGAGAGAGAGAGTTCACGGAAATCATTGCTCGCGCGCGGGTATAATGCAATGAGTTATTGCCCAATTTCATTTGGTATAAAGAGGATTGAGTGTAATTCTTAGGACGATGTTTAGTAGCTCGAAGTGAGTTTAATTTATGTTATATTTTAGAGGTGATAGTTATTAATGACGCGACGAAGAGTATGCGGTAAATTTAATTTTTGTTTTTGTTTTTTGTTTTATGTTAAATGTTGCCTCGTAAAGTATAACTTTTTGCATGACTAAAAGGTTTTTGATAAAAATACCGAGTCGAGAGTGATATATATCATACAAAGTCCGACTTATGTTATATTGCAATCAATTGATCGCGCGCACAAAGCGCTATAAAGGTTAAATTTACTGTACAGTAATTGTGCATAAAGGCGAGGAGGTGCATATGCACGCTCCTTACGTGGCGAGAGCCGTAAATTTTATCTGAGGATGCCTCGCAAACATTGATAATCTAAACAAGTTTAATTGGTCATTATGTAAGGAAACACGAGAAGATGTTGAACATTAGATAAGCTCGACAAATAATAGAAACGAGTAACGTGAATGCGCCGACTTCTACTCATTTCACGCACACTGACTCCCCATTCATGACGTGAATGCGATGAGATTTTTTTATTAGAAAGTCTATACTATAATAGAGCCCGAGGAAATGACTGAAAAGGGGGATAGCCCGCCGTCATAATGCGATGTGCGATTTTTACAGATTCGTCGATGATTATGAAAATTAACTATTGATTGAGTATAGTCTATATCCTCTGTGGTAGATATATAACAGTAAGCGAAATATTTAGGTTTACCGTTCGAACCAACATTACTATTAATGAGAAAAGCCTTAATTGCGGATTGCAATCAAGTACGAAGAAGGCAGATTAGAAATGGCGTACTTTATCTTTCTGAAAAATTACAGATTAGTATTGGCTTCTTTCAGCTACTGTAATTATGTTTGCAATAAAATCAAAAGAAATCTTTGTGAATATACTGCTGCTGCTGCTCCAACTTTTTAGCAATATACTCGTATCATTTTTCAAGCTAAAGAGCATATCAATACGATTACTCCTAACCGGTTTGCTAAGATAGATCATAATACGTGTTTATATTCGCGCAGCGGCATGAAAAAGATATAAATCTTAAAAACCGCAAAACGCTCGCGATGAGTCTAGGTATTGAGTTAATATTTCACAGCTGTCGACTGATTAATAAACACCAGTACATTTTTCGATTTTGATCAAAATCAAACAAACAACTATATAAAATCAATTGAAATTTTCCAATAGCTATAAATACGCAATCACGATAGAATCTCGTACATCTACGCATCAGATACTATTTCAAAATCGTGACAAATCCGATTCGCTCATACTCTTCCGAGTATTTGGGCCACTTATAGCGGAACACCGCAGCATGATTTTAATGGTGTACTAAAATCCCCGCGCATTACAACGGCCACCGGCGTCATCATCGCTGAGTCTCCCATACACGCAGCTATCCTTTTCCGCGATACTTAAGTACAGAGCCCGACGCAATCACCGCGTCTATTTTCGAAGCGTTGAATCATCGCTCTGCTCTCCCCAAGTTCGCTCGCGCGATTAACAAGCCGCCGCGCGCTGCGGAAAATACAACGCGAAGGTGACAAACGTACGTCCCGGGCATCACGTATACCTCATGCGACGCCATTCGCCTAGTTGGTTTGACATTCGCGCACCGGCGTCGTCTAATAATCTAACAGTCCACTTTGGCTTGTATATATACGTGTGATGGGTGTAATGGCAACGGGGGGTGCGTGTATCTCGCGGGAGGAAGACTTGTAGAGAGTCACCGCAGCGTGCATCGATATGACAGCTTACGTAAAGAGCGACACTAACTGGCCGCGTGCGCGCCAATAGATTATCATATAATGTGCAAGAGCATCTTTCGGTGTATGTATGTAGGGCTGAGCGTATGTATTACAAGCCGCGAAATGACACGTTTGACGACTTGTTTTGCGCGCCGACGCGTACATGTGTGTAGTGATGACTCGGAGAGCGCGAGCTGGATTACGCCGAAGGACTCAATTTACCGGCGCGTAGGTATATGTAATGACCCGTGCGTGTTCGCGTTCCTTATGTGTGTTCTACCTACATTGGCGGAAGTCGATCGGCCGACAGCTGCGCAAAAGTCGCTCAATTCGGTGAGATTGTATGGTATACCTATGAGGCTTGCGTAATTTAATTATTGGGTAGCGGCCGCGTGTATACACGTGGATTTTATTAAGTGGATCACTTCCACTGTGACTCTGCAATGGAATTTCTGGTTTCCGCGTGATACTATTGCCGGCGATTTCCTCGAATGCAGTGCCAGCTATAAGTTATGCTCGTAATTTCGTGATAAATGATTTTCCTATATATACCTCGTGGCGGTGGCGATACGCTTCTGTAAATTAATAACATATGTGACGCAATAATTAAGTCATAAAGGAAGTGGTAGTAGTCGGATTCTGAGAGGCGCTATAAATTTCGTTTTTCTATATATCATATAATATTTCTGTTTATCGGACAAAAAATCGGTTATAAATTGTTCTTGATACGAAATTGAAAGAGAGCTGTCCGCGTGTCGTAACAACTCGCGTGCGGAGATAAACAGGAACCGCTTCTTGTTTTTTTATATACACGTTCTTATTAACGGAATTCGTTTAAAATTTTGACGGACTGTAATTATGATTGATCGGTGAGGCTGTGTGAGTTTTTATCGCGGACGCAGCTCCGTTGATGCTTATAAATTTCAGGTTTTCACGGCTAATTATAGTCATTTTTCCCTAGGTTAAATATATACATCACGGGTATGGTGGTCATATAGCCACATAATTGGGCGCATATATATAATAATTTTTTATAACTCGCCTATTTCCTGAGTAGTTTATTTCCTAAGTAGTCCTAAATCCTTTCCGACTTTTAAAACCCCCAAGACGAGCTATAACGGCATACCACAATATAATTCCACCAACTAATGGATTCGCTCGGCAAACATACATACACATTTGATTCGACTCGTCAGCGGCCCCGCGATTAGCATCACCAGTAGCTCTCCCTGGTAATTAAGCAAAAACGACCGCCATGCACATCATCACATACGAGAACCAATCCACGCGCTCTCTCTTCGCCTTTTAACTTTTTCCCCTAATCGTTCCCTCTACTCGCCTAATAAATTACAGACGGGAAATCCCGTAATAATAACCCTCTAAAACGCGCGTTTCGGAATCGATGGCTAGAAATTAGCGCGCTTGTGTGCGATTTACGCAAGTCCTGCGCGCTCGCAGGATACTATATACTGTACACACACGGCGACCGCACACACGGGCTGCGCAAAGGCGTGGTTCGGGCTCTCCGCTCGGAAAATTGATCGGTGCGTCCGCGCTCATGCTATGCGTATATATATAGCTAAAGCTGCACCTTTTACCACCACGCGCGCAAAACCGCTCCTCTCTCGTGTCCTTTTTTCCTCTCTTTCTCGTTTCCCGCGACGTTGCTGTATAGATAGGAACGTGAAGCGAAAAAAAGCCGTTGGGTGCTGATAGCGTGGAAGAGAGTAGAAGCGGTCAAGGCGAGTGCGCGGATAGCCGCAGTGTGATGGCCACTGCTGATGCCTGATAGGAGATAGTGCTGTATATATGTAGGAGAAAATTCTCCTGCGGTGAGATTATAGGTTTACTATACGTGTGTAGGGAAAAGTCAGGCGCTAATTGCGTAAGTGGAAAAGCCACTATGTTTATACCTCGGAGAGAGAGAGAGACTCCATTGGCGTTATTACTCTGCAGTGAAATTACGCGTGGGCGGCTATATATTGTTGACGCGAGAGGATGTATATTATGTGTATCCCCCGCGAGAATATGACCGGGAGGAGAAAAAAATCTCGCGCCGCGTTTTTCTGCCCCCTGGGTGGGATAATTTTTCGCATTCTTTAAATTAATTGGGCGTGCGGCGGTACTCGATAAACGAGCTCTTTTTACTCTCTCTCGCGTGTGTTATTACCTAACGCGCGTGTTTTTTCAACGCCAAATGGAAACATATCTTTATTTACTGCTCGGTGCGCGCGCAAATGACAGCTGCGACGCCTATATGTGCGCCCGTTATTTCTCTTTGTATTTGCTCGCACTTCGTATCGGTCCGTATACATATACGTGCACGAATGTGTTGTTTTTTTTCGAGGTCGTGCGTCTGTAAAAGAAACAAATATTCTAAAATGAAAAGCCCGAGGAAATACGGTATATAGCTGCATAGTGTGCAGTGTGACTCACGTTTGCGCGTTGGAAAATATAGAGCAATTCGTGGGGCACGGTAATGAAAGGAGGAATGGGAATCTGCTTTATATATTTTAAGGTCGACTCAATTATCCTCTAACGAAGCCTGAATAGGCTAAGCGCATTAAAAAAAACATCGTTTACCTCTCCATTAACGGCACTCAACTATGCTCTCCCTCTCTTGTGTGATGCACATAATCACTGTGGCTCGATTAATAATTCGAAAACGCATTATTTCAAGCGCGCCTCTAAACAGTGTCTCCGCAACGCGACATTTACAATTTAAATCACGTCCCACGACGTGCTCTAAAAAATCTCATCATGAATCATTCATCACTCGTCGTCTAATTTCCAGGTTACAAAGAATAACCAACACGAAAAAAAACACCCATCGCGAGCAACCTTGCACACAAGCGAGAGAGAAAAAAGACAGGTCCAATCAATCAATCACGAGTACCGCCGCGCTATTTCCAACTCCTCTCAAAGATTAATCCTGGGATCCTCGTGGTAGCGCACCTGTATATATATACGTATACCGCTCTCCACGTGCGCAGAAGCCCCCATTGCCGTCACTGCACCACCTCCTCCCCCGACCCAGTGACCTTAACCGTCGGCCGCGAAAGACGCAAGAGAACACGAACAAAAGGACACGCGCATACAACGAATGCATCACGATGCACATAGAAACGGCCATTTGCCAGTCGACGCTCGAGCTTTATACACAGAAAAAAAGAAGAAACAGAAGAAGAAGAAGAAACTTTTAGCAAAGCCTGCCCTTTTGCTCGCACGTAGGTTGGCGAGAGAGATGAGCACGCGCGCGGGCTACGAAACGTGACATCGGCCGGCTCGCATAAAGAACATAGCTGCGCATAAGCCGCGCGGCTCATTTCTCCAGGCGCGCTGCTTTTATGCTCCGAGATATCTTCCTTCCTTCCTTCCTCTACACACGACTCGCCCTTTCATCCTCGTCGTCGTCGGCTTTAATTTCAGAGTAGCGCGCTCGCGCGTGCGTGGGCGACGACGCTTCTATATACGCGCCGGAAATTCCTCGGCTTGCAGGAGGGAAGGAAATGGCCTACTTCCTTGCATCGATTCCGCGAAGGAGAAAGAGAAGGACGAGTGCGAGCGGTGTTGTGAGCTGGCTCTTCTTCTTTGCAGCGGGATTAAGCCGACGAACTACCACCACCACCCACTCGCCGACTTCTACGCTCGCGCGACGGCTTTTATCGGAGATAAAGACAGACGAGGAGGGTGAAAAAAGAGCACGAGAGGGAGAAAGAGTAGCCTAGCGCGACCTTAAAGGGGTCGAGTGTTTTTTTCTCCCCCACCGCCCCCCCCCCCCACCTCCGGCCTCTTGCTCTCTTGGGCTTATATTCGGGGTTCAAAATATTTGCTTTCCTTTGTAGTCAGAGCCGATTGCCTGGGTAAATAGGCGCGGATTTCGGTATTGTGGGAGAGAAAGATGGGGATAAGTAATAAGAGCCGGTCACTGTGTTTACCGAAAGGCAGCAAAGAACGGCTCTATTTAATTAGGTAGTTAATTAGATATCTAATTTTATCGCGCGCGTATACCACTTTTTTAAAGTCGGGTGGGTATTTTTAAAACTATGCTTTGACAGGTCGAAATAGAATTCTCCAGGAATTGCTCTGTACGTGAAATAAGACAGAAAAAAATTAGCGTTTACTGCATAGCTAGAAAAAAAAAATGTTTCGGGGTCAAGTGTCATCGACAGAGCCTCTACGGATCTATCCTATAGTTCGACGCGCCGATATACATGCACCACGGGCGCGCGACGTTGATCGGTTGGCAGTTCTTTTTCTTCTCTCTTGTGTTTGCGGTCGACGCGGACGAATTTAACGCGAGAGGCAATTTATTCAGCCTCTATATATATACCTATACGTCATTATGCCATCGTCACATACACAATGCTCCGCCTTGTTTTTCGGTCGGACACGTGCAAATTAGGGTAAAATTGCGGGGTGCGCACCATGTAGGTCAGCTATTTTTCGCGTCAGTCTCTCTCTCTCTCTCTTCTAAAGTTAGAAATTTACGTGACTCGAATTTTTTCTCCCTCTCTCAGCGCGATCGCGCCTGCAG
>JAPYZO010006804.1:0-10865 GCA_030522905.1 Torymus flavipes | reverse complement strand
TGATTTCGGATACTTGTAATTGGCTTACAATTAGATGGGCAGATTTTGGAAATTTATAGTTTTGAGTTTGCACTATATTACATCTGTGATAAGTTGAACTAATGATGTTATTCAAAAGAATCAATAATTTTTCATTCTAAAAAGAGCAAATGAAAGCTCGTATTTTCTATTTCTGTCTTTGAAATGTTATGATTTTTCCTAGTTAAATGATTGATGTTTGAACGTAAAGTATTTAAAAAATATTTTTTGTAATAAAGTCAATGCCAGAAAACTATCACAAAGGCCGTTTTAATGGTCCAACGTTATTCTGAGTTACTGAACAGTATAAAAAAGAGGAAAAAAATACGCGAAAAAGGTTTATCTAGCTAAAAAAAATATGTGATTTTTTTCGGGTTTTCAAAACTTTTCTAAATATTTCAAAACTTTTTTAAATAACTTTCATGTTTTTACATCTGAAATTCAAAGAAATAATTCACAATAAATGTGACCTGTGTGAAGAATACTTGTAATTAATCTAAAATAATTCCACAAAGAGACGACATTAACGATCGGCTACAGTCGTTATAAAACGCTGGAGCAGATTGCATAATAACGATAATTAATTTTTCCACTTCAACTTTTATAATGCAGTCCGCATTAATTAATTTCTCCACTTATGACCAACATTTCCTCATCAAGCCACTGCAGAGAGGGAAAAAAATGAACCCAAAAAAGCTCCTCGACCCTTTCGCACAAAAATCGCGTACAAAGCTTCAAAGCGCACATCATCGACAACTCGATGCATGTTCCCGCACTCCCTCCGCTTCGACTCGTTACAAAAGCCACTTGTTAATTGATATTTCAACTCTACATACACTCACACATACACAAAAAAATCGCGGTAGCTGAGTTTATACCCTGCCTCGCATGAAAGCCGAGTGCCGCCGGATCAAAGGTATATAACAGCAGTAACAGCAGCAGCTCAGTACACGTTATTCCCAATTTTTGTTCCGCTCCCATGGAGTCACAATGAGCTGCAGTAGCAGCGGAGGGGGCGGTAGCACGGCTTGCCTTTGTGCGCGAAAAAAAGCCTTTACTCGCGACTTCTAATCCGCGTTTGCCGAGCGTGCGCTCATCGCTTCTGAATTCGGAGAAACGAGTGCATGTGTGTGTATATATGTGTGTGCGCGAAAAGCCGATTATAAATAGCGCGCCAGAGACGAATCTGGGTTAAGGGAGTGCTCGAAACGTTAGGCGTACAAGTGGCCTTCCAATTTCGCGCGCGTGCAAGCCTGTGTGTGTATGTGTGTGTGTGTGTGTGTGTGTGTGTGTGTGTGCGTGGGCACGCGCGCGGTTGTGCGTTTGAATGTTCTGAAAGCGCCCGAAAAACAGCGATTGAAGGAGAGAGGAGAAGGGCGAGGAAGGCTGGTAAACATTATGGAAGTTGGCGAGATAAAGAGGGGGAGGAAACTCTATAAATTGCGCGTTTTTGTGGGGAACAATGGAATTGAAATGAGTGGAGTTTTGAGGGGTGTAATTTTTGGGAAAGAAGTTTGATTTCAATTTTGAGGAGCTCTGATTGGTGTGTTGATAAACTAATTTATTTTGGAATGTTTTTTTATTATGCAATTATAATTTTATTACTGTGATTGTAATATTGGATATATATATATATATATAGACATTTTTTTTAAATGGACCAATATTGGTTGTTATCGTGACATATTGCTTATTTAAATTTATTCTCAAGAGGAGCTTTTGCAATGTTTGAATGAAATAACTGCCTTAGTAGAAATTGAAAGAATTTTTGGTTAGTAAATGACTAGTTTGAACCAAGATGGTAAAAAAAAAATTGACTCCAATTATCTACCATAAGTGTAACTCTTTTTTCAACCTATTTTTCACATTTATTGGCGACAAAAATGGTCTCAATTTTGTACCACCTATTAATTCGGCTATTCAATGCTAGTTGAAGTAGATAAAGGACGAAACCATTAGCATCACATGACAAAATAACGATTTCGGATTATATCTTTTAGAATAAAGATCTAAATAGTGCAATGATTATTAAATTTGGTTTATATCCAGGTAAAATATCTCTTAGAGTATAAGTTTTTTAATATATCGTTAAATTACTATGAAATTAAAATGTGGAGATTGTGATGTTAGGGTCATTCCATAAAATGGGAGAAGTTGATTGAAAAAGCGTCACTACCCTTGCGTCTAGTAATAGTAGCTATCGCTAATGGTCAGTTTCTGTTTTCCTGAGAATTTTTAATGGACTCATTTCTCCCGGGGTTAGTATAACATACGCATAGACTAAATTAGCTAAAAATGAAGAGCAGACAGTTTTGGTCTTTCAAATGCTTTCCTATTATATGTGACGCAATCTGTTGACTAATCAACTTCTTGCCTATGACTTTATCCTAAAATATTATCTTCAATACCAAAAACCCGGAACTACCCCTTGGATACGTCTCTTACTTTTCTTATATTTGTGCACCTTCGTCTTTCAAGGTTTTCAAATCACTTCACGAAAACAGTATTAAAACGACTAAGAAATAAGGAAAAATCGAAAGAAAATTTCTTCTATAATTATAAAGATAAATAAAATAAATATCAATTAATTTCACGAAACATCACGACGCCACCTGCATCATCCCCCGATTTAACCTATTTGGCGCTTAATCTTTCAGGCCTCGATCACGGCGGAAATCACTTATCGTGCGCAGCCATGAATATTCCTTGCATATTCACTTCTGCTCGCGTTCTCCCCTGTCCCCCCAGCAGCGTAAAGAAATTGATGGGTTATCGACGGTAAGAAGCAATTTGGCGATTGACAGTAGGCGGGCTGGAATGAAACTTCGGGGGGGAGGAGGGTGGATAGTGATGGATATGTAGCCCCGTTCGCTCGCTGCGTTGCCAAATTTAATTGGAATTATCGATTAGCCGACACGTACGGTCTCTCTCTCTCACTCTCTCTCTCTCTCTCTCTCTCACTCTCTCTCTCTCTCTCTCTCTCTCTCTATTGCAGTACTTCTTGCGCGCGCGTCGTGATGTCTTGATTGAAACAAGGCGGACGATCCATCCCTGAATAATTTTAAATATTGAAACATACGTATTCAAAGCATGTCGTATATAATTGAAAAACCGTATCGTGAAAGCCGCTAACGAGATTTAAAAGCCCGAGCTTATACACACTCATATACACTTTGTAATCCCTCACACTGGGAGTTAAAACGCACTGTAACGCGATACACGCGAGATTTTTGCATTTCCATGAGGGAGTATTATATCCCAGCCTCTCACACCACTGCAGCAGCAGCAGCAGCAGCAGCAGCGGCGGCGGCGGTAACGGAGCTACAATAGATTTAACGAACGTATTGATGTTCGTTAATCAAGCTTATTTGGCTCTGCGGCTTCCGCGGCGAACGAGCTCGGACGTGTGGCGTGTTTCGACGAATACGCGTGATTTTTTTTATTCGAGCCTCGCGCGCTTCCCGGTGCTGAAATATCCGCGGTCGAGTTAATGCCGGCTCGCTATTTCGGCGCGGTGAGGCGATTTTGCTCGTAGGTATATGGTATATACTGCTGGTGTAGAGGAAAAGTTAATTGTCACTGTAGGAGAGCAAATTTCGGCTGCGTTAAAATGGTGGCTGTGTGATGCAAGGAAGAATATATTATATATACTGCACTGGAATGTCGTTTTGCGGCTGGGTGTTGGGTGTGCGTGGGAAGTTGAAAGTGGCAATTTCTGTTATTGAAATTATATGTTGATGGTAATTATTGGATTTATTATAATTAATTATCTCGCTGGCAGATGAAGAGCTATATTCAATCATTTATAGGATTAATAGTGATTAAAAAAACAAAATTTTACACATATATAAAATAGATATTTAGACCTTTATTCTAATTTTATATAAAATCTTAACTACTCGATAAACCATATCAAATCTCTTGTACGTACATCAATTCGAACTGCCATGTCGACAGCATCTACAAATTCGTACCAAATAATTCATCACCCCTACTCCATAATCGACTGTAAAAATAACTCAATAAGCCCGCTTACAAATTGATACCCATCATTCGCGTCGTAGCCGCAAAACAGGCAAGTAGCATCTCTCGACTTCGCCGGACGTAAAAAAAAGAAAAGAAGAAACCAACCACCACCACTAGAACGAACTCGAGCGTACATGAGAAAGAGCGAGACCTCAGCAGGCGGCACGTTCGTGGCGTGCAACGTGACTTTGACGTGGCGATGACTTACGGCTTCGTTCTCTCTCTCTCTCTCTCTCTCTCTCTCTCTCTTTCTCTCTTTCTCTCTTTCTCTCTCTCTCTCGACAGCACGATGTCGTGCAGGCCGATCACGTTTCAACGGCTGTCAAGTTCGCGCGCATCCACTCCGCTCGCAAGCACGGCTGAAAAATGGAGTAAGGTACACGGCGGAGAGACGTCGTCGTCGTCTATACGACGACGTCGCCGCTGTATGACGATTACGAGGATTGGCAGCTGCTCTCACAGCCGTGAATGGATAATGGCGCTTTATGCGCTGGGAAATCTGGCGTGCTGCTGCTGCTGCTACTACGAGCAGTTGTCGTCGAGTCGAGTGAGTTTACGGATAGAGGGAGATTTTTTGAGAGGTGGAATAGGTCGTACAGAAAGACGTGGATATGCGGTTTGCGGGCTGGTTGAAAGGGTTGTATATGTGTGTGTGTGGTGCGGGTCGCATGCGATACAATGGACAATGGTGATGTGTGTATAGGGTATATGTAGCTTTTAAGATACGTGAAAACGTCTCTTTTTGAGGAGTCGAAGAATTTAAATGGTTGGGATTGAACGCTTTTTGAAATGTTATTTTGTAGTTTATTTTACGTTTAGGGGTATTGGAGTGTATGATGCTATTGAAAGGGGTGGAAAATTAAATCGCACATTTCACGGAAAAATATAATATTGGTCAAACTTTTTATAGAAATGGAAAAGAAGAAAACTTTTTTGTACAATTAATGTTGAATTAATTGGACTTTCGAGGGGAAACAGAAGCCGTTAAAGTGCTTTTACTCGAAAAAAAATAAAGAAATTGCGGTTCCTGTTACCAATTAATTTTAATGAATATGTTCATCTCTCATCCTTCTATTTTTCATAAGAAAAAGCAATAAAAAGTAAAAAGAATAATTATTCACAATGGATTAATGATACAATTATAACATAAAGTAACAATTACAAGTCAAATTACACCTGCTCCGATTGTAAAAAGTAATATTTTAAGCTATATTTACAAATTTAAATGAAAAATTGTATCAAATTTTTGTGCAAATCGCTAGAGAGACTTGTTATTCTAAGTATTAGTATTCTAAGCATTCTGATACCATCTCAACTAGCATTGATAAGCCAAACTCTTAGAATTACTTTTTAAATATTCACGTGTATACAGTTTACCAAAAACCAACGTAAATATAACAAGATTGCTATCTACCTTTTTTCACCGTTACGTAACCAACTGTTTACCTTTACCTTTCTTCTACCGCACGGTTTTCTCACAGTGTAACAAATGTATGCAGAATCTTCGAACATGTTTAACCCATCACTTATATATAACCGTAACTAATACTTATATTTCGCCTATCTTCGAATATTAAGCCACTTTTTACATAAAAAATGCCATTTCCCTAAAAATCAAAGTAAAAAATGTCATTAACCCCTTTTTTCAACATCACCCCCTTAACGACCCTTAGCAACAAGATAAACCTATCGGCCACTACGAACTATATATCGCAGGAGCACAAGCCGTTAGCCTCTTTTCGCTCGCTCGCGCGGGGGATATCGCTCGGCCGTAACGATCAGCCCCCTTCAGCCGGTATCTTAATGAAAAGAGCCCTGAAAATATACGAGCGTCAATAAAGGAACAAACTACCGGAGGACTCGAGGAGGAAAAAAACGAAGTCGACGAGGTAAATGAAACACGAGATGAGGGAGAGGAGAGGAGAGGGTAAAGGATTCTCTCCTCTAGCTTCTCGAGAAACGAGCGTATCGCGAGCGCGGGGGCAATAAACGCCGTTTAACGGGAGTTGATCAGCGAGATTTACAGCCGGGCGGCGGGTGATAAAGCGCCTCGAGTGTAGCCGGTGCACGAAAGGGTGGCAGTAGATTCGAGGATCCGTCGGTAAGGGCTTCTGATACTGCAGGTTATCGCCAAGCGGTGGATTATCCAGCGAGGGGGATGATTTTTGAAAATGACGTGTTCGTAATGCGGAACAGACGGTCGCGGTTGGTAGCGTATCTGTAGTCGGTAAGGTAGGGCACGCTGGGTAAAAGTTTTCTAGAGCTTCTGCTTTATCAACTATGGAAGCGCCCTTAGTGGCGTTTTATCGCACCAGGAGCTAGCTAGTTAAAGGAGGAAGCTCTGTAGACGGTCAAGGGTAAGTATAATGCATACAGTCGGAAAGCTATGTAGCTATTTACGACGAGTCGTTGCCTATCGATGAGAGCGGTTATCACCAGTAATTTTTGCGATTGCCAACAATGGTCTTATATTATTGAATTGGGCAATTCTGTTGGACTTATAAACGAAGACGGATAGTAAGATAATAACCAGTCAAAAGTGCGGTCAACTGAGAAACATAATGTTAATCGTTCCGTTTTACGCGTCCAGTACAAGGCCGTGAATTAAACGAAGCCATAAAACTGTACTGCTTAATGAACTTGTGTATAATTACATGACGCGCAACATAATTCATTCGCGTGTATTTTAGTACCTCGACATACAATAACGAACTGTAATATACGACATTGCGACGTACAAACTCGACGCCGAGATAGAGATAGCATTGATCAGCAATAAAGCCATCGGGGATATTGATATTGTCATTTGTATCCCTGGCTAATCAATAATATCCTATACCGCCGACAAACAATACACTAATCCCGTTCCAGCGGTAATTATTATACACCGAGACTATAGCGCTATCCACACCCGCGATGATATCAAACCCTTAATCACCCAACTCCCACATCCCATACGCGCGCACATACACATACACACACAGCAACTAATTTTCATCCTCGGCATAATCCCAACCAGCCATAAAACTGCAAAGAGAGATAAGACACGGCGGAAGAACAGTCTCGCTCTCTCGCGCGCTCCCGTATACGAAAAAAAAAACACCACGAGCGCGCAGAGGCGAAGGATAAAAAGAGAGAAGAGCAGGAGGGCCCGCGAGCGCGCGACCTCGCAGAGAGGGAATCCACTGTGTGTATGCGTGGTATTACTCATGAGAACGTGCGAGCGCGAGCTCGTTCGTTCGTTCATTCGTTCGTTTTTCCGGCGAGAACAGGACGATATATATACACCAACACACACATCCGTATACCTTTGCATGTGTATGTGTGTGCGTATCTCTCTCTCACTCTCTTTCTACCTGCACTCACGTACGGATAGGCGCAAGGATGCCCATAAGAGACGTCGATGGTGGAAAAGGGGAACAGGTTGCTTGGGCTTGCCGAGCACGAACGCGCCGGCGAGGACTTTTTCGACGAGGAACGAGGAACTGCTGCTGCTACTGCTTGTCTCGTCGCCGCGTGCAATTTTTGCAAGGGACGACACGCAGCGGCGCGCCGTATATGTTCCGAGAGGAGGAGCAGGCAGTACTTCTTTCCCCCCTCGCGGTAGGGCGAAAATCCGGAAAGAAAGTTTTATCTGCCGGATAATGGGGAGAGAGAAAGAGAGAGATAGAGACTGGATTAATTTTGCGAAAGGAGATTGTGAGAGGGGCGCACGCGCGCACGCGCGCTAGCTTGATGAAGATGGGAGTTGATAAGTATCTCGAGGCGACGCGGTTCTTTGAGGAAGAGAGAACGAGAGGAAGAATTTCGTGATTAATTCGCGTGGTTAGATGCGTGTTTACGAGTTCGTTGATGTTATTTTTGTAAGAAAATCGTGGTCTACTCATAGGGATTGGAAGGAGGAAATATAATATTGCCGGTCGTAATTCAATTAAGTACCGTGAAATAAGTTTGGATGAGCCATTGAATGACTGCCATTTTTCGTCGTGATGACCCAGCAGATATTTGGGTTGGAAAGATTTTCCTTTATTAAAATGGAGAAACGTTGAAAGTAGCAAGAAGATAGATAAAATGCATTTATAATCACAATAAATTGGTTACTATCGGAATGTAACATTTATTTGAATGAATAATAAAGAGATTAATTAATTAATGGGCTGATCGAAACCATAATACTCTTTCAATTTGTTTCAAAATAATTTCAATACAAGAAACAATGTTCCAATTAAGAATGCTTATGATTTTTCATTGGCTAATCGTCGCGATTTTCTCGACGCTTTTCTTTGCCGCATTATGATTCATCCGCACGGATGAATTATTCATTTTAATCATGTAGCCATTAGGTCTACTGTACAAAAACGTAATAGCGCGCGATAACGCAAATATATATGAGTGAAAGTTGTACCGGTCATAAAAGCTGACCGATATCGCAAAAAAAAGACGCATTAGCTTAAAATTATTTACCATAATTTACCACTGACATAACGAACTAAACGCTTGTCCCGCATTATACATTCATGAATTAATAACTTTATTTACGATGCTAATAGCTTTACGGGGGGTAGAAAAAGATTAGACAGTACACGTATTTTGACTGTAATGAATTGGTTTTTGACTAAAACTATAAATATTATTGCACATATTGCACATGTTAGTAAGGTGTGATTGGATAAGTAGTCAAAACACTTGTTAAATTAACTGAACCCGAAATTAATCAATAACTTATCCATATATACGTATGTGTTCTTGCTTGAAAAATTTTTATCTATATGTTGTAGATACTATTTAAAATCTACTTTTAGCATTTTCTAGTACAAGGATTGCTTGATTGTTAAAGTAACTCCCAATTAATCGACATTGGCTAACCTTCATGGGATTTGATGAACAAAAATAAAAAGGTTCCCATAGACCAAAGCCTTTTTGTTTAACAAGACTATAAATAATTATATTCATTTAAATATCCGCATCATTATTTTCACGTTCACTTGTATATATCTCTTACCGCCGACGTCGTATTCTGCACTCCTCGCACCTTTCCAGTCCTGCCTCCAGCTCCTCCTGCTCCTCCTCTTACATCTCCATCGACGACATCGCCAGCAGAGTTTAGCCCCAGGCCAGCGAGAGCCGTGAGACAGCAGTTCCTCGGGCATTCGCCCACCTCGCCGTCCCCGCAATAAGGACAAGTGGGCAGTCCACTGCCGCTGCTGCTTACCCCGCCGCCTCTCTCGCGCAGGACGTTGTTGCTGCTGGTGTAGCCCTGATCGGAGCTGGCGTTAGAGTTTGGACGCGATGTCGATGACTCGTCGGAGCTGTTGCCGTCGAAGGGCTTGACGTTGTTGTTGTTGCGGTTCTGGGATTGTCGCTGCACCACGCCAATGGGCTCCCAGATCTCGCTGGTTGTGGACGAATAGCTGTTATTCTCTTTCGTCTCGCGGCTACGCTCGTCCACGATCTTGCCGTCGCGGGAGACTGTCACCTCCTCCTTCGTCACCACCGACGATTTCACGTTCAGCGAGGTCTCCAGTCGCACAGGGACCCTTTTGGAGAACAAAGAATGTTATATAACGTGGTTGGAAGGTTTATTTTGTTTTTTTTTTGCGGGAGAGAGTTGGGGGAGCAGGAATCTACGGGCGTTCTTTGGTACTTTATCAGTAAAAACTAACGCGGTATCAAAACTAAAGTAAAAATAGTCTTATGCCAATGTTTGACTGTATACAAATATCCAACTGTACTGTTATTTAGTATTATTTATTTTTACGTAACTGCGAAATTAAAGAAAAAAAATTATTAATCGATCAGAAGATAATCAAAATAATTTATTGTTTATTTTTTGGAAAAAATATAAATGGTATTGTTTTCAAATATAAAAACGCTTTCGGTTTTTAAAAGCGTATGTTTGTATATGACTTTAATTTTACTAAATGAAAAGTACGCGAGAATTGAAATTACACAATATGTTGAGTAAACATGGGCAGTGTACTTTGACAATTATATTTCCAGAATGCTGAGTACAATAAAAAAAATAAAACTTTGAACACGAGAAAAAAAATACATTTTGAAAATAAAAAGAGAGGTCACTGACACGCGATACAAACAAAGCTGTCAGCGATAAAATAAACCAGCTGAGAGTAACTTTACATTTAACCGACCCTAACCAAAAGAAAATCTTCTTAAAACCTTCTATAATTAAAACGAACCCATCGAACCACAAAAGCTACCAGATTCGCCACTAAATATCCTCTCCCCTCATCCACCGTCAATACATCAATATCGACGAACATGCGATACACTCTCGCTCGCTCAGTTGAATACGAGCGTCGAGAAAGTCCAGATGATATGGAGCACACGCGCGCTTACAAAAATCTCTCTCTCTCTTCCGTGGCTAAACTAAATTTAGTGGGCGTACGCGAGTGATTTATACGGAGCGCCAGATGCTCTTCTCCTTCGGCGCGTTTTTCAATTTCCATGTAGCGCGCACTCGGTGGCCCGCGGATTTTTGACGAATGAATTAATCATGAGGCGCTACGACGACGACGACGAGAAAAAATTTGCTTGACTTCTCCTTCGCTCTCGTCTGTGCTATGTAACGCGTGATGATTTACGGTAGGTAGAGTTCTGTTGTTGGCGAACTTTCGTTCTAATTTTTGTAATAAAAATAATTTTTAATAATTTTAACATTAATAAAAATCAGCGGGACACGCGTGCGGGTGCGAAGTGAAAACCACTTTATTCAGATTTGTCGTTCATACGCCGTTGTTCACGCGCAATTACCAGTACAAGCGCGAGAAAGGGCCATTATGCATTTTTCTTTTACCATACTA
>JAPYZO010006800.1:0-11599 GCA_030522905.1 Torymus flavipes | reverse complement strand
ATATATATGTACACTTGCATAGCGCAACAAAAGACGAGAAGAGAGAGAGATAGACGCTCGGCCGAATTTCGAAGCGACTTTTAGAGGCAAAGGTGTCGCGCGAACGGTGCAGTCTACTCTCGTGCACTACTCGGTTACGTCACTCGCGTGAGTGATTCCCGAGACGACGTGACTTGACGCGCGAGCGAGCAACTGCGAGAGCGAGTGAAAAAAAAGAAGGAGAGAGAAGATATGATGCGCGTTGCGCAAAGGAGAAGGAAATAGAGTCGATCGCGGGCGCCCGGTATTGACCGCTCCTTCAATGGCGCTTTGCACAAGACTAATGATCGCGCGCGTTACGGACGCGGTCGAGTGGTTTTGTTCTGTTTGGTTGCTAGGTATGAAGGAGACCAAGAGAGCTATACTTAGTTGCGTTTTGTCCCTTGCTGTGTCAAATGTATAGGAGTGGGAAAAGTGATAGATTGTTACCGGGGTCGGGAGCACTCACTGGAATAGGTGTTAATGTTTAGGAGATGTGATACGTACGTTAACCTTTTTTAGGTATAGGCACACATTAGATTATTTTTGTTTTTATATCTTTAGTTAGAAATTATAATATATACCTTGACTTTTATTATTCTTCTGTGTAAAAACATTGCAATAAATATGCTGGTTTACGTAATTTTTCACATTACTCTTAACGATAATTTAAATTGTTAAATACACTTTTATCTTGATTAATCAAGTTGGTGAATAAATAAAAAAATTTTATAGCCCAAGATTAACTATATTATTTATTGGTACCCGTATACGAACACAATAACACTATTAAAACTTTATTTAGGTAGTGACACTCCTCTAAAAATACACTGCACGCATGCAGTTATGATGTTTTTATTCCGAGAGCCGATGGGCGATAAAGGAAAAAAAATCACCTCGCGGGCATAGGTATGGTATTGATTAGACACAAGACCGTGTGGTGCTATACAGCTCTCTCTCTCTCGCCCGCGGTATCTTGGGCTGTGTCATCTTTAGATACGTATCAAATGTAATTGGATTTGGTATATTTATAGTATACGAGTATGAGTGTGTGTGTGTGTTTGAAGAATGAATGTCAATGATTAACATTGGTGCAACTTTAGAAGGTCAGGAGCCGCTCCGCTGCATCTTCTTGTATATACTTTTATTAATATATTACTATATCGATTTAACATCTAGGTATTTTTAGAATTTGCATGTAGATGACATTTCTACTACACAGTCTCTAGGAAAATATTGATGTGACACTTTATGAAAGAAAAGTGCAACGACAAGAATCTCGACGTTATATGAAATGGCAATAGGATAATTAACATGCCTTTGTAAATAAATTAATCTCGCAAGCAACGTAAAAAACGTGTCGACTAAATAGCTTCCTCCGGTACGCTCGTCCGCGTGAAGAAAGCCGTAATTCACCGTTCTTCCGTCCGTATAACGATAATGACGCCGTGAGGTGAGATTTATCAAGCTTCGTTATCTCTCACTCACTCTCACACTTCTTCTTCCTCTCTCTCTCTCTCGGCTCTCCCGACAAAAGGAAGATGTGAAAAGAAATTTCATGCCCAGTGGTATTCGTCGTCGCCGTGTTGTCCGAAATCGGTATACGACTATACACTCTCGCCTCTCTTATAGCGCTATCTTTTTCGGGGCGGCGCGGGTCGCACGCGATAGCGCAACGACGACTCGTTCGCTCACGTTTTCCTCAAAAAGAAACCCGTTAGGTACCAGCGCCGCTCTTTCCGTGTGTTCATGCGCTGTGTGAGTACACCTGAGCCGCCGATTCTCCACTGCTCGACGACACGCCGTAGATTTTAATCATCGCGAGAGCCTAAGCCGCCGACGACGCCGGAGGGAAAAGGGGGACAATTACCCGCAGCGCGCGCACGGAAAAAGTTATTGGTGGGAGAAGTACCGTATAGCCTTTTCTCTCGTGTTTTCTCTGTGTGAGGAGCATTCTCAAAAAGCTGGGGCAGCTCGGCGGACGATTCTTTTTATGTCTTTTCTTTTCCGAGCTGGGCTTTAATGGCAGTGGGTCTAGTTTTTGAAAATCTGAAACTTTTTCATCTGGCAAGTTTTTCTTTGGAAATGGTACGGGCGCGGCTATCTAGAAAATGATGTCATAATAATAAAAGCTTATACTGTAGTGGATATTTTTATCAGCGTGTATTTTCGTCGGATCGTAAAAATTATTTTTGTTGTACCCTGAACTCTACAGTCGTGGTATATAAATATAAATTATTTGTAACAATATAGGAACATAGTGGATTATTCGAAATATTTTTGTAGTGATAATAGTTAACTATGCAATACTTGAACGTTGAAGTAAATAAACAAATTGTATTGCTGATTTTTTAAAACACGTTAAAATAAATTTTAAACTAACTTATACTCGATCAAAAGAATCTTAAAACATTTTACGGAATTCATTTATATTTCCGCATTTTGACACCCAGATTAATATAAGTTTCCTTATACTTATAAATTTTAACGTTGCGTAACGTTAATACTTTCCGGATTTGGATGCCTGCCAAATATTCTAATGAATAGAGAACATTTTTCCTCACATTAACACATACTAATAAATTTTTTACGTAAATAGGCAAAATGAATTCCACTTGATATTATCTTGAATTGCATTTTTATTAAAAACTTTAGAAACTTTATTGAATTTCATTTAACTTAATCTTGCTATGTACGGAGAAGTGACAAAATGCATTAAATTTATTCAATATTGAAATGTTATTAGAGAATAGGAAAAAGTATATTCGTTATTTATATTATATGTTTTTTACGTGTTTGATAGAATTTAATTTACAAGGTACGTCATTGGATTCTCATAGTGACGCATATTTTATTTTTTCCAGACTGCTCCAATATCCTATACAACCCTTATTAATTAGGCGCCGTTATATACAGTAATACTTGCATATGATTATTCGATACATACTTTTTATAAAATTGATTTCTGAAACCCCTCGTGCTTACGCGTTATTCAATACTTGCATATATCACATTTAATTTTTTCATATCAAACTTATCCTTTATTATAGTAATTCGCTTACGCAGCACATAATCGATAACCTTCTACCCCCTATATATCCACTAAAACAAAAAAAATCAATTTCAACCGTTCCCCATCCGAACGAAAACATGACAAACCCGTCAGAGTTCAGGCTAGCTACTGCACATATGCACATACGCCGAGAAAACAGACGCGGGCGCACGCTCTCGCTGGGACGACGAGAATACATAAGAAAAGAAGCGTGTCGCTCGGCGCGCCGAGAATGAGTCAGTCCTCATCGCCAAATACATATATACGCGCGCGCGAGGCGAGGGGGTCCGTTTAAGTACCGGCGAGCCTCGATTGATTTACTACAGCGTGCTGCACGAGAGAGAGAGAGAGAGTGAGCGCGAAGGAAGAAAACGAGACGAGATAAACAAACTGGAAAAATGAACGAGTATATGTGTAGAGACGGGTAAGCTCTGTTCACCGGGGTGCGCGCGCGCTTGTGTTGTAATATACAGAGTCCCTGGGATACAGTCTGCGTAATTGAGATCTCCGGCGTGGTACGATGCGGCGTTCGTTTTGTATTGCCGTGGTGATTGAAAGGGAGGTGCTTTGAATGTCGACTCCGAGGATTAAGGTAGTTTGTCGCGTGCGTGCGAGCTTTGTTGAAAAAGTGAAAGCTTTTGCGTCGATAAAGGTTTGTTGCGGTAGGGAGGTTACTTTGTATCTCGAATCAATTGACTGACGAGCAACGTTTGTAAAAGTAGTAATATTATTACAGTTATGAATTGTTCCATTTGAACATTTTTATAATATGGAACATGTACAAAAGTGAAAATTTCATTACTCTATTGAGACTAAATGTTTCTCCTGCGACAATACCGATAAGGAAAATCTAATCAGGATCGCATAATTTATAGGAGCGGGGCATTCAAAAAGCGATAAGCCCCCATTAGCCGTAAGTGCGTTAATCAAGAGGAAGATTATCCAATTATTGTCCTCAAAGATAAATGAATTATCACCTCGCGAAGGTCCGCTCTTGAACTACGACTTCTAAATTCTGACATACGCTGTATACATAATGAGACAATATATCAAATCTGACACTGCAATACGAAAAAAGAGTTGCTTTCTTTCTGTATTGAATTAAAAAAACCTCTAAAGTATGTCCAATCCTTTCCAACTAATCACACACAACACCGCTATACTTTCATCAGTGTATAATTTATTCCTTTGTGAATAATCCTCCCAACGAAAAAACCCTTAGACCAAAGACAACTTTTACGTTCAAACGACGAAAAAAATCCAATTCGCTCGCGCGACTTTTCCTCCCGACACCGTGTAAAAAAAATCCTCCGACTCTCCCTCTTTTACGACGGCAGTCGGCGTATACCGCGCGCGTATATCGATTTTCAGACGCGCATTCCGGAACGCGCCCCGACAACGGCGCGCCTCCGCTTTTCTTTGCCGCCCATGTTCCGCTCTCAAGAGAGGAAGAGAGAGAGAGAGAGAGAGAGAGTGCATCCACCGCCGGGAACGAGGGGGAGGAACTCGCGGAGGGAAAATCCTCGGAGCGCGGGGATATATACGTATGTATACTCGGAGAGTTGGAAATGGGTAGAAATGGGTTGACTCTGTTGGAGAAGAGGCTGTTTCGAGTATGTTGAGGGAGTTGGTAAAGACGTAACTTTACTATTTCAGTATAACAATGGTTATTTGCAGAAAGAATATGGAAAAAGAGTGAATATCTTCTGCCTTCAGCGTCCAATGCTTTTATTTCAGTTCGTTAAAATAATATTATGATTATCCAGGGTATCACGATGATTAGGCATTTCACTGTAGAGTTTTTCAATATATTGTCGTTATTAAAATAGTTTCAAGGACAAAACAAATTTAATATAGCCGTTTAAGCGTAAAATCAATACATAAAAAAGTGCCCTTCTGCAGCTAACTCCTGTGCTAACTATATTTCAAACCACCACACTGAAATTATATAAATAACGTCTGTCTCTTTATACACATATACAACATATATCTATCTTTCCCACGTGTTCTCCACATACCTTTGATAGATCTATTTCTCTACGGCCTTGAACCTTTTTCTATGCGAGCATTGTGCCCTATACGAAAAATCTCTCTACCTGCGCCTCCTTTTTTATGGGGTAGGCGCACTGGGCGGTATAGCGCTCGAAGAAAAGACTATTCGTTACACACACACGCGCTACCCTTATTCCAATGGCAACAAAAAAACCTTAGAGTTGACGCGAACTTCTGAGGAATTCTCAGGGACCGTCTATCGAGGGGCTCTCAAAACTATGCGAGTCAGAAAACGGTTCCCATAGTATATAAGAGATCCACGTGCCACTAACTATATGGAAAACAATATATATATGCGATAATTCATAGAAAGCTATACTCTCATAATCACATCGCTCGATCCTTCTCATTTTCCACCTCGGCAAACATTAGATTTTATACTTTCAACGCACCGGCACCAACTCCTCGCAAACGAAGATGAAAAAAACGCAAATCACGGCGCGCGCGCGCACTTTCACAAAAAAATCTCCCAATCAAGCCTCTCTCGTTCGCCGATCAATCGCGGTAATCGAACCCCCGCGTGCACGCTGCGTCGTTATTTAGAAAGACAAGCGTTCGCTCTCCTACGTACCTATATACTTACATACCCACAGGTATACATATATAATAATAATACATGCGCGCGCTCTCACCTTGCCGTTACGCGTCAATGCAGCGCGTAAACGCGCGCTCGCGCGCATTACAACGAGCGGAGCGGCGGTGAGCTCGCTCGTGCATGATGTGCACACAGAAAATGCCCCGCGCGCGAAGGTCGGGAAAATATGCGTGCAAGAGAGAGAGAGAGAGAGGATGATGGGAGATGGCTATATAAGAGAGGAGCGGCGCGCCTAGCGGTAAAGATGGATTGCCAATCGGCCGCTCGTAAAAAAAAGACGAAGAAATGCCGCCGTGCAGAGAGAAGTATATACACGCGGAGGAGAGTTCAAGAGAAGAGGAGTCTTGCGGCAGTTGGTAGGTACGTGTAGGTATAATCTTGTTGGGCACGATGTGTATGTATTCATGCTGACGTGGATGATGCCTCGAGAGTCGGGCATGTGTGCATCTCAATGGTTTAGGTTTCGTTAAGCAGGTGTATATCGGAGAACAACATGCTGATGATGATTTATTATTTGTAATTTATGATTCGATAAAACTGTTTAAAATTTTATAAAATGAAATCTGCTTGGTTGGAAATGTTGACAGCGTTGTATTTAGTATGAGACTAGTGTCAACATGGTAAAACATGCATTCTAAGAGTATATATAATGTATGAGCAGCAACGTGCTTTGCTTTTGTATTTTCTACACGAGTGCACTGGTTTCAATAAAAATGGGGCTGTATATTATTTGCGACACCGAACTCACTTGCGCGTAAGTACGAAATATATGGGACGGGTATACTGGATACGATCACCTAAAAAAAGAGCTACATATAGAACCAATATATAAGTACGAGGTATGGAGGAATTTTTCGTGTATACGTGTGAATTGTAGATTATGTATACGTCGAGGCGCAGGTTTACGACTCTGTGGACTAGGAGATAAAGTTGTAGAATGTACTATTCAGGACAAGTTTGAATAGTAACTTTTCAAGCGGAGTTAGTCAATTTTGAATGTAAACGGTATCAAGATGTTGACTTTAACGCATTATTTACTCGGTATTCACAGAACGAGCTTGCATAAATGTTTAGGATTTATGAAATATATATTGTTAAAATCGTTTTTGTTCAAAATTATGTTATTTTATTTCTAAAGAAAGTTTATCTAATAGGCCGAATGCAAAGTAGAATAGTATCTTGAAGTGTTCACATTTTTTTATCATAATAATATATTCTACGATAAAGTATCTAGTCTAGTTTACGGTATTCATGATGTATTTTAAATATTTTTCTGGATGCAATGTAGCATTTTTATATATAAAATCACGACTTGGGTAAATGCGGATATATTAAATATTACTTTCGAATCAATACAGATAAACTCCCACTGGGAATTCTAAATATGAAACTTAACAAACAATTCCTATAAAAGTATAAGAATTCTCATTCTAATAAGTACGCTTTCCACGTTCAAGAGGAGGATTAATACTTAATGAGAAAATTTTTCATTATTTTATTTTCAATAAACAATTTTCTTTATACATACTTTCTCTTTATTTCGCACAGCGTTTATTGGAAAATATTCACACTAAACTTGTTATTTATGGCCTTAATTTGTTTACTCGTTGATAGAATATGTATACCGAAGCTTTCATTAATAATATTGCATTTAAAGCGTGTAGGAAATTTTCTCACACGTATACGCTACTTTTAGCCATAAGTATGATATATTATAGAAAAAAGCAGAATCCTTGTTGCAAAAATTTAAAACATATTTATTATGATTTTTCCATCAATCAATAAATAAGTTTGTTAAATCAAGAACTAAAATACTTTTCCCTCCTGTACATTAGTACACCCAACCAGCGAGATAAACCTGCAAACTCCGACGTTACAGACTCCCACCGCAAAATTCATACCATTCCGCTGAAACGCTGCTACAGCAGCAGCGAGAGCGAACAACGGGCCTCGGGGGCCGCGATACCATTCCGAACTTCAATTTTCAAGCGTAAAACTCGCACGGCTATACTATATATATCTCCTACATACATATAACGTATCGTAACAACGCCACTGCAGTTGCGCTCGAAAACAATGCGCTTTTGCGCGGGCGTGGAAAGTCGGATTGAGCGAGAGGGGAAAAAAAATTGCCTCGACGTTTCACTTCCTCGAGAATCCGCACCCAACTTTTTTCCCACGGCGAGAAAAAGAGAGAGAGAGAGAAAAGCGCGAATCGCGCGGTGGTGACGACTCATGGCGCGATGTTCTAATTGGAGAGAATTAGAAGGCGAGAAGTTGTAGCAGCCGGCAGCTCGGCTGCTGTGTGTACTGTACGTATAGTAACGAGAAAAAGAGAAAGAGACAGATAATCAGTCTTGCATTGTTGGGACTGAGAGATAGTCTCGAGACAAAGGTGCGAGTGTACTGCTGCGCGATATATGTTTGAAAAAACGCGTACCTGCAATTGTGTAAAGTAGAGTAATGTATGTGTATAGTAGCGTCATTTAGAAGAATTATTATTTTGCTTTTATCTGATTTATTCTTTCTGATATTGCTACGGTATTATTAATAAAATGTATGTTACGTTGAGTTTGTACACTGAGTCAAGGTGCAATATGCACTTGGAGTTCTATGTATATTCAACAAAGACAAATACGTGTACATGTCAAATTCAATATAACGGGAAACATCTAAGTACACACACAATTTTCGAGGGCGCAGAACACCGGGTTTCATCCGATTACAAAGCCAATAATTGTAATTCGCGCCTGAGTGGTGCACTCCTGCGAAACATTCTCATGAAACTTTAACAAACTTGATGACCCATCCGAGCTCGAATTGCCTACAAGAAACCCGCGCCGCTTGCGACTTTCGGCCGATTTATTTTCAGCGAGATCGAAAGTGTATCTCGGTTCGACTCGTTTATTGACTTTTCCTTTATTTTGAAATCTGATTTCTAAGATGTAACCGGTTTTTAATTAAAATATAATTCAACGTGGGAATGAGATCTTTGGCTCATTAATTACGTGGATGTTATACGACTGATTTCGATAAAATTATATAAATTTCCAAATCTGTAGATATGCAAGATCTGATAAAACATATAACATGCATATTCAGCGTATTATTCAATTACTTAATGAATACTAAAATTTAATAAAAAAACAACAAATTTAACGTTTATATAAATTTGAGAGTTTTTAAATTTTTACTGCAAAAATATTCGAATATTTTTATTTTTAAAATCTCGCATTGCCTTATAATCACCCGAAATGTGAAAAATCAACCGTAACAGTCAGCGAAACCCACGCACTCCAAAGAAACTCACCAAAAAGATAAACCCTCCTCTCTCTCTCTCTCTCTCTTTTTCTCTCTTTTGTGTTCACGCGCTATAGCGGCTCCCTCAAAAAACGCCAACATCCAGAGAGCGCCGCCGCGAGAAGCGAATAAAATAAAAAACTGCCCGCGCGCGACCATGGACCCTTTCTCGCCTGAATTAGGCCAATATACGCGCTGATGCGCACGCGCGCGCGCGCCTTGAAAACCGTCAAGGCTGGACTCAAGACTTTCACGTCTTTCGACCTCCGTCGCGAACTGTGTGTGTGTGTGTAAGTATATGGCTCCCGCGTATAACGCGCGCACCACCCTCGTCGCGCGTTATAGCAACTGACCTTTGTGGCACTTCCTTATTTGGCCTTTTTTCCGAGTTAACGACAGACAGGTGTAGGCGGGCCGCGAGGTATTTGAGTTGTATTGTAAAGTTTTTTGGAGGTTGCTGTTTTGATGACGCGGCGGATTCTTGGGTTTTTGAGATTGGTGTGGGTGGGTTTGATTAAAGAATATTACGTTTTCATTTTATGTGTAATTGTTTGTTTGTAATTGAGAATAAGTGATCGGCAGTATTTTTCTTAAGCAATATCTTTCTTTATAAATTGCACAAAATTCATACAACAAAAATGGAGATTAAGAGTATCCTGTCTCATTGTAAATGTATTTCGTTGTTTTTCTTTATGCGCGAAAATAATTAATATGATAAATATCTTTATCGACTACTCAAGATCTGGAGAAACATGAAAATATTTACTCTACTGCTATACTTATATAATAACATTAAATTCAAGATTTTATCGTTCCGAGCAATTTCAAACAGGTTAAGGTGTAATTTTAAGTATACTTTAAGGTGATGCAATAAGCATTTTTTTTTAAGGAGCCAAAAAACTTAATTCACGGGTAATGAAGCTTTTCGGCAAATAGGAACACACACATACATAATCGACTAACGAGCGCGTGTCGCCGTTCGTAAATCAAATGTCAAGGTTGAGACACAATCGCCATTTACATTCCGGCATTTGGACACATGCGCGCGCTCCAAACTCTGCGCGGAGCGCCAACGATATCTTCCTGTAAGAGAGAGATATCGTGTCTGCCAATTAGCATGAGCGACATCTCTTTACGATTTCGCGAGAGTTCCCGAGAGGTGGATGAGATGCTGAGATTACAAGATTCGAACTTTTTTGTGACTTTTAATTAAACAAAAAGTCGGGGTACAGTTAAATTTCGCGCACGCGTATATATATACACATACGTGCGGCAGAATTCTATGAATATTTTAAAATTTATTCTCCCGCTACTTGAAAATTTTTTTATCCGAAACTCGCGCTACGTTGCCGTACATGGCTTTGTGGAAGGCCGTTACGCTTATATCTTAGTCACGACTTTGAATATTTGTTTCTATAAGAGGCAGATAAAATACTGCTACCCTGAGAAAATTGCACACGGGCATATAAAATGTTTAATAAACGATTTTGGCAAAGTTGTAAAGAATCGAGAAGTTACCGTTTTGCCGTGCCGCGAAAATATACTGTCCACACGACTGTTAATATATTTTATTGTATAGGTACGGCATGACGGAGAAATTTTTTTTACGCTTATAGATTTTGACACATCAATTGATCATCTTATTTCTATATGCATAACATTCCAAAGTATGTCGGCACGATATGTAGGCTTTCGATGTGGGAGAATGTAAATGATGCATTTTTGCGAATAATTAGCATTGCAAAAAGAGAAAGGGTACATATCGCGTGGAAAAGCCGTTTCCCAAAGCTAATTACGAAAGAAATTACATATAGCACAATGGTAACGTAACCACCGCAAAACAAGAGCCAATCATTCGTGTAACGAGTTATTGTTCGTTAATTACTACTTATCGCAAGTACAATCGTTAATTTTACTCCTAATTTGGACGTAAAATCTATTTCCGTCAAATTGCCCCCTCAACAAAACAAACTGCGAACAATTGCCAAGTTTCAACATGAAGTGGATTAGTATTTAATTGGCGTCTTAAATTCCTCATATCATAACCGTAAATCAAGTATGGAGGTTATTAATTACTCTAACGATAATGTAGAGTAATTGGAATAATTAATGGTGATAAAATTTATTGGTCAAGAATAATAATCTGATATTTCATTCTTAAGACTCCATAGAATTCCTGTTCATATATAATGTTTTCTTTAATAAAATGGAGCGAAAATGTAACAAGAAACGAATTCCCTAAGAAATTAAAAAAAATTCTATCAAAGTTGTCATTTTATAGATTGGATCCATCGGCAGCCTGCACTGAACAAATTGTTTTCTGCACTGCGTTTGAAAATCCCCCTGAGACCGTATTGAGTAACGCTTATGGGTCGATCACGAGAAAAATACTATCGAATGCGAGAGGAATTTCCGGATCAAAAGGAGTAATAATCTGTAGATACTTCATGAAAGGATGAGCTTTTGAACTTAATAGATTCTGAAATTATTATTTTTATGTTTACTTATTTTACAAATAACATTTAACAAATTTAGGATAATTTTGATTCATTTACTTAAAGTTGAAACATCGGTTCTAAGAT
>JAPYZO010006799.1:0-16503 GCA_030522905.1 Torymus flavipes | reverse complement strand
TACTAAATTATTAAATCTTTTACTATAATTTGATCGTTTTGTTAAAAATTTCTGGTGAAAGAAATAGTTTAACTAAATATAAATAAGGAATACCGGAATCAGATTATTTTGCAGTATTCTTCAAGAGATATGAACGGATACGATAATTTTTCTATTTAATCCTGTTTCTTTCACACTCAGTAATAATAAGTAGTTTTATATTCAAATTTTCTTACAAATTAAAAGAGGGGTTCTTTATTTAAAAATGGCTATAATTTTTTTTTACTAAGAAATGAGAGAATATAACCGGAGTAATCGTGGTGCAGATGGTGAAAAACTGTTTTCACCTATTTCCATAGTGGAATGAGCTATTTCTTGGTTAAAAATTTTTTTTATTTCCACCAGGAACTATGATTGGTTTAAAAGATACACATGTATCATTGAAAAATAAACGATTTCAACTTAAATCTTTTTTTAAAATATACGATTAGAGCTGCACAAGATTTTTGATTGTGCTTATTGTTGCTTTCGAATAGAAAGAAGACAACTCATGAAAATTGTATGCAATTTAGTAGCGACGTTATGATTTAATCGAAAATAAATTGTAAAGCTGTAATTTCAGTACGTAGTTTGTTTTTTGATTTTTGATTTTTTTTTGGTATTTATCATATACTAGTAATATTTACATTAGAAACTTCTATAGAAGTACATATAGATATGAACTTAAAATTAGATATAAATCCTAAAATTTTTGCAATAACAACCAATAAAATATTTAAAAATTGGAATTCCCATTCACATTGGATTTAATAAATTTTGAAATTTATTATTAATGTTTCGTTAACTACTATACTTATTATTTTTAGATCATTTGATAAATTGTTAAAAGTTTTTACAGCAACCACATAACTTTTTTTTATCACTCAGCCCAGTTTCATAATAAACAACATTACTTTACAATAATAATATTATGTAGCATTTTCGAAAAACTAGCATTAAAATAAATTCTGGTCCCGTTCAAAGCCCAAAAACTCTACACCAACGTTAAGCTCCTCGCCTACACATTAAAACGCTCGAATCCTCGCGTCATCTTCACCACCCCGAGGAAAACATCCGCGAACGAGCGCATCGCATCTCCGAGCCTCCCCGCGTTAATCGCTCCTCACCCCTTTCCTCTCTTACCAAGCTCTCTCCTTCGCTAAGGCGAAGAAGGGGAAAACATCTCCCCCCTCCTACACCCCATTACCCGGCCGAATAATTAATCGTTCGAATCGAACTTCCGACTCCTGAAGTGTTCCCGGGCAGCAGCAGCAGCAGCTCTCCTGCGGTCGCCCGCCGTGCGCGCGGTGTATAATCGGCGGCTTTTCCACCCCCGCGCCGGAGATCGAAGCGCGCGAGGGATGCTCTCGCGGGTGGGGGCCAGCTAGAGATAGAGAGAGAGGGTAAAGCCACGCCTCCGGACGCCCACCAGCAACCAATGCCGGCACGACGTCGCGACGCTGCGCCGTCCACCAATAGGATTACCCTCTGACACGCTCTTTCGCTTGTCACTCGCTACCCCTCCCTCACCTCCCGGGCCACAGCTCCGCGAGCGTGCTTTTCAATTTCGCGAGCTGCTCTGCTATGTGTGTGTACCTGTGAGCGCCCTCCCTTACGGCGCCCCAGCGCCTCACTCCATCAATCTCTCTTTATCCCGCGCAACTCCGTCTCGCTCGCTCGCTCGCTCGCAGCTGTGCCGCGATTCGAGATTACGGTTTTATACGCCAGAGAGAGATGGAGGATGTACGTATACGCACACGCGTATGGAGATTAATGTGTGAGCGTGGGCGGATGGAGGACTTTTTTGCGCGCGGTATTTATCGGATGCGCGGGGCTGAAGTTTAGAGTGAGAGAGGGATTTCCGCGAGCGCAAGAGCATGTAGAGTGTATTTTTATGACATTTCACGTGTGCGAGAGATGCGATCGAATGGACATTTGTTTTTTCGCCGATGAGCGAGTTTTTTGTTGTTTTTCCGCCCGGAGTTAATGTGATTTCGTCCGTTTGACGATTTTATAAAGCCGAATTATTAGTCGGTGGATGGTGGCGCGGATATAGAGTCGTCGCTTTGGTCGATTTATACGCGTACTGATTTGACATATTGAATAGGATTTATGAAATTTTGTTTAAAAAAAAAGAGGTTTAGAGGGTAATTTTATTGCTTTTTTAAAATCAAAAATACAAAATTCGAAATTGAATAAATTGTTTTGGCGTTAATTTTTATTCGAATAACAATCGCATCAACTACTAACTGAAATGTATATTTGCAACACTGATAATATCACGATACGTTTATTACATACCTATATACTGTTTCTTTGTTCGAAATATTACTTATACTAAAAAATAATAAAATAAACATTGCTGAAGTTAAATTTATAAAAGTAACAATTAAATATGTGCAGTCACCCTTTTTTTACAAACTGTATAAGTGTGCATTTATTCATATTTTTCACTGCGATTCAGAAATTGTAGTTGTACAATATTGTAGGTATGCTTGTTTTAGCTCCATTATTCAAAATTTTCTCCGCAGACAAAAACCATATTTTAAGATAAACTAGAGTTGAGTTATAGGTATATAGAAATACTATAAGGATTGAGAAAAGCCGTCATAGCGTGTTAGCTCAAAGTTCCTGATTTCTGGCCGAATTTCTCTGCTGATTCTTCAGAATACTAAGTAGTAAAAGTAAGAGAATATGGCTAATTACCTGAGATTAGCTTTCTGAGATATTCTAGCTGAATAATATTCCAGATGATTAAGTTTACTCTGGCTTTGTGCACATTTCTGAATTTCATCACGTAGCTCTGCTTGCATATCGTTATTCAAAGCTATTCCGAGCAGACAATATTATGTGGTAGCAGTTGCTGTCGTTTCTTATGTGACCAAAATACAAAACCAGCGCTTGAGTTATGGTTTCTATCATATTTGTAAAATCGTGTTGTGTTAAAGTAAAGTCACCGTTGTTGACTCACTTATATTGTTCATTCAGAACATTGTCAGCATGTAAGAGCAAATTTCATTTCTCGAGTCAGTTAGACGCAGTTATTATAGAATAGATATGACGAAATCTAGGTGGCACACCCTCTCCCTCTGATCTTCGTGAGATCTCACGTACCTAAGTAAGTTGGCCCGAAGGGATATAGGAGCGCGGCAAACATCTCGTCAGTAGATGGTCATCAGCAACTACCAAAGTTTATTGAGTTAACAAAGGCATCTTTGTGTGAAAGTTAAAAATTTTTTTTTATTTAATTAGTTATTGTGTTTATTTTGATAAATTATAATGATTAGAAAATGTTAAGTGTTTCAAGACAAGACAAGATTCTTTACATTCTTTACACCACAATCTTGATATTGTACCGAAAACTGAATATAAATATTGTATTGATTATTGTCTTGAAAATTGAGGCAAGACAATACAATAATCTTGCTATAAGTAAGAACTTATACAAATTTTTTGTTATAGTTGATCTATGCAGAAGTATTCACATTCTCTCATAAAATTATTAAGTTATCATAGATTCATAAAAGAATGAAATGCAAGTAAAAGAAGATAAACCTTATAGAAACGTATGTATACAAGATTAAATAATCTGTGGTATATTTTGCAGATTTTCTGAATTCAGATGTTTTTCCTAATAACAACTATTTACTTTTAAACTTATGTTTGAGATAATATTAAATTGTTATTATTGCTAAATTAAAAAGTATGTATATTCATTGTTTAAACTAAAAAGTAATATTAAAAAACGAAATAAGTGTAGGATTGATGTTTTAGAATTAGTATTGAATAATATTGCATTTTGAAGGAGTAGCACATATTTCTCCTGTGAGATGTGAACTGCCGGTAGAGTAGTTTACACTCTGCTTGATACACGGTAACCTTTTAATCGAGATACTGCTTGCCGGTATGGTGTTGTAGAAAATTTATGCATGTTTTATCCTATACGTAAATAAATTCCTGTTCATTCATTAATATTTTAAACGTTCTGTTCAATTTAATATTCTTCTATATTAATTATTAAACTTGAGAACTAAAATAATATAAATATAATAAATATTTAAAAGTTTTTAGAAAAATGTATTTTATTATTTAATATTAAAAATATGTAGACTAAAAATATTGAGACTATTGTTTTGTAAGAAGAGTTTTTAAAATTTGTAATCTCATATTGTAAAAGATGTTTCTTCTTTGATTACATATTTGTGTTGAATAAAATAAGTAATATCAAATTATACGTAAACTCTCTTAATCGATCATTTATTAAATATATAAACATATTCTGTATGCATATTTGTATAGAACAGTACTTTACAAAGTTTTTTTTTGAGTTTTTCTAATGTGTTTTTATTGTTATTATTGTTCTATCTTTATACGTATCTTCATTATTCAATATTTAAAATAAGCACCAAATCATATTAAGAAACACTTAATTACATGATCAAAACAGTTTAGTACAATATAAAAGGAAATACAATGAAGAGTGGTAAGTATATTCAATTCAGAATAAATGAGTAGCCTAAGGATACGGAAGAATGATTAAGAATAGACATCTTCCGTGAAATACACCTCTCAGCTGCAATAGGATTATTTCATAGGTATCTTTGTTCTCAATCTACTTGTAACTCAACCGCTCCCATTGGTATTTATATGTACTGGAGTGTAGTAAGCCTACTGTCGCATGTTTTAGCCTAGTTGTTGCTTCATTGAGTATATTTTTAAAATCCCATATAAAAACAAATAACACGTAATGCAATCACACATATTGTACATTCAAAATATTCAGGAGGATTGAAATAATTTTTTTTATGGTAAATTCATGTATTTTTATGGATATTATAAAATGTACGTATAATAAATATAAGTTTACTAATCTAATGAAATTTTGTTGAAATAAGCAAAATAATTAATTTTCCTTTAGTTGTTCGGCAAAAAATCAAAATATTCAAATTGTATGTAAAATTATTTATTTTTCTAACTTTATCCAAGGAAAAGAGCTCTTTGCAAAACACTTTGAGGCTTATTTACAATTCTTTAGTAAAAAGAGGAATTATTAAAAACTTGCAAATCAGTTTGAATTTGCAAGAAAATTATATATCTATGGTATGGCATGTGCCAGTTCGCGCGAATAAAATTGCGTCACATTTTCCTCTCTGCATTGAGCTAGTCAAGAGGCGACGAAAGTGTTACTGACAAAAAAAGAAATCGTTAATGACAAAGTAAATGCGAATGTTAAAGTGGTTATTGGCCTATACTAGACGCATTTCAACACCTTATTTGTCCGAACTGTTTGGATAGCTTCAGACACGTGTCTAGTATTATTTTGTAAAGATCTTAGCGGGCCTATGGCGATGATTGAAAAATATCGTGACCATGTTTATTTGAAGTGCCAAGCTTTGTTTCATTCGAATGATGTTTCATTGATAGATCTGCGTCTTCCAATATTTCTAATTAAGCGATTGCTATAAGAAAATTTCTAAATTTTAAAAACAGCAACTTTTCCTTTATATTATATTATGAAATTTTCTATCTCTCATCGCTATCTTTGAATGCTAATTTACTTTGTAATTATAATGTCATTTAGACCAATTAAACGAACATATTTTGAGAATCAAAACACTAAATATTTTTTTTATTTTTCAAATCGGCACTAATTTGTAGAATAGATTAGATAAACTAGAATAATAAATGTGTTGAAAACATTTTCAGTAAACTTGAAATTATGAGATTGATGAACGCTTAATTGAAGAATGTACAAGCTCGATTGACTTTAAACACGCAACTAAATTACACACCCTATATCTGCAATTATAAATGTAAACAACCGATAGACTTTTCTAAACGCCAATTTCAACTTCGATACTAAAATCATTGTTTAATAAAATGATATAATAAACGTCGCGTCTCCTCTAATACTTAAACAATGCATTTTTGCAGCATCTACCAGTTGCCACGTTTCACCTCACACAACTTTACATACGCATTATATATTGTAAAGCTAAAAAAGAAACGAAGTCACAACGCCCCAAAGTAATTGCCAGGTGACGCGGTGTGGCGCCGCGGCGCTGTATTGAATCCCCCTCGCGCACATGTGTGTATAAACGTACAGCGACCGGCGAGGCGGCGTATAAAGCCGGAACTCGTGCAACGCGACCCGTCAGTTTAACGTCATACCTCTGTAAAAGTGCTTCGCGGCCAACGGACGTATTCTTTCTTGATTTCCTTTTTCCCCTCGTTGCGCGATTTTGGAATCTAGTTTGCTATTGGTACACAGTGCGGAAGATTCTTTTTTGGAAAATGTGAGTGGATGCGGGCGGGACTTTCAACCGAGTTTTGAAGTATTCGTAAAAGTACGTACGATTCAAGTGCCTATATCAATTTTTCGTAGCTTCTTGGCTAAAAATAGAGTAAAACAATTCGTGGAAGTAATTTTTATTTTGTAAATTTTTTGGTGGCTCGCGGCATTTTGCGCTTTGTTAAATAAAAAAAGAGCTGTTAATAAGATTTGGATTAAGTCATTAAGTGATGAATAAGCCGTCTTTGAACGATCTTTGAGTAATTCAATATCCGAGCATTAAAGTCGAGCGTGCGTTACCTGTCCGGTTACCGTGTAAAAAGCTGAAATTTTAAGCTGATGCCACGAAATTCGCCCGCAAATATCCGATGCAGTATATAACTTACTGGAGTTCTTGAATTTGAGGAATTAAAAATTGTGTTGAAATTTTATGTAAAACTCAATAGATACTAATCATTCTATAACTAAATTTTTAATATTGTTAATATAATATTAGTCGAAATAATTATTAAGTTAAAAATAACGTGATCAAAATTTACATTGCAGTCTTTTTTTAGCAATCGATAATTTCGGTGTACCAATAAATAAACTCTACCATGCGTGGAGCGCAGAGTGTATTGAGAGGCTGATCGAAAAAACAGGAACATGATAAGTAAGTGGAAAGCCGAAGAAATGAAGTGGAAGCGGGAATAAAAGCGCGAGCGAAGAAGAGTTTCTATTCCACGTCTTTTTGTTGAACTAGAAGCCCTCAGGATGTCGCGCACTTTCTGTCATGTGCTGCTATTACTGCTGACAGTAAGTTGAGAATTCCTTCTTTATCTCTGTATGCGTTCGCTGTATTATTATACGTATAGCGTGTGTCTATTTTGACGTGCATGGCTCGTAAGACAAATGTTTTCTGTTATGTTTTAATTGTGTTAAATTTCATGCATTTATTCGTAAACGTTTACTTAATTTTTAAAATATTTATGAATTATAAAAATTAAAAATTATTGTTCACATAGTGTATATAACATTTAAAATTTTGTTTATTAAAGAAAATAAATTTTAATTTTTTTGACTATCTGCTTTAAATATTTAATAAAACAATATTACAAATTTGATAATAGTAAATTAAAAGTTAATACAAATGATTTAATGTTTACTGGCTATTAAAAGTATTAGAAGATGTTAGTAAAATGTACATCGCCTTTTAACACGTATCATTTACCACATTCATTGATGCATAGATAAATGTAATTTGCTGTCTTCTTTTATGATTCATTTTCATAAACATCTATTACAATAACTTTATAGTTCTGATATCATATGTCCTGTCCGTTAATTCTAGTATATAATTGCAAGTCAATGTAAAAGTATTAAGAAAATTACAATTCATATTCGTTATCGTATACGTTTTACATATTTTCAAGATCACTTATTTAATATTCTTGAATTTTTTAATAAAAGTTTATAAAAAGATACTTTACGAAAATCATGATGTCCATATAAAGTATATTTATTTTAAAATCTTTTTCTATCTAAATGAGTTTCGTTTAAATATTACAATTAAGTTGGAATGTAGTAGCGTACAACGTAGTAGCGTTAAAAATAGTAACGAAGAAAGGGTTTAGGGATGCGATGGAAATTTTTTTATAGGCGCCTATAAGAGGAGTCGGAAGATGGAGATAACAGGAGCGGCATGCTTCAATGATTTGCGATAAAAGTATTCGTCTGACGGGTGTATTAGATCCAGAAGGCGAACTATACATTCATTTTTTATTTATATCTCCTTGGTGGTGTCTGGTTGATTGGCATTAGTCACTTATAATCTACTTTTTAATCACGATCATGTTGAAATATTTTTAAATAAATTATAAATATTGAAATTATTAATTACTCTACTACTTAAACTATGAACGTATTGTCATAAAAAAATTTGTAGTAATTATTGTTCAACAATTTTCAATATTCCGTAATGATGAATTTGTTTAAATTAACATTGTGGTTTGAAGTTACTTTTGCAGATTTCATTACAATACTAATATTATTAAGTAATATAATTGAATCATTGACTAATCATGTACATCCTCGTAAACAGAAACTTGGTTTAATAAAGATCAGTTGATAGCTATTTAGCTATCGTGGTCTATGAAAGCCAATACTGTTCTTTTTAATGAATTTGATACTTTTAAAAATACCGTTACGAACATTACACTCAGTAAACTACGCTAATTTTAGCTATGATTTAATTCAAAATAGCATTGATTTATCTTTACGACGACGATCCCTCGAATTTCACATTATATAGTATATCGTAAGCCCGCACAAATTTCGTAACACACATCGCGAAAAAGTTCAATCATCATTCGCGTAGATCATGCATTAATTTAAAAAGCATTCATCATCCTAGTACACGAGTGTGTTTGGTCATGTGTTTCCGCGAGATTAATCCTGCCTCGGTAATAAATCACTCGTCGATACAAACTTAGCATCTCTCATTCAATGTCTCAGCCCCATGCTCCTATGGGCAAAGTCAGCCGGAAGTAGGATCTTAGCGTATCTTCTGACCGGAAAAGGAATGTGACGAAGACAAGATCATAAATCGCCTGCGTGCATTTTTTATACTTCTTTTTAATTCTATTTTTATGCCTATAAGAAATTGCGGCATTTATCGTGCATAGTCTAATAAGTTTTGTAAGATAATACATTCCCTACCTCTAAATCACGGCTTTTTTTTATCTGACACAAGACTTTTCTTAAACTGTTCCTATGAAACTAAATATTTTAATTAGGAAAATATTTTTGATCATACCAATTTTTTATAAGTTCTTTTCCAGTATAACATTTTATATTTCCATAGAATGATTGAAAAGGCCCCCCTATAGAACTTCCTAACTATGTCAAACTTTATTTCTGATGCTATATTTCTGATAATTATCGTAATAAGTGCACAGTCGTTTACAAAATCTAGCAATCCTTGACTATCTTAAATCCACCATCCCAGAACAATCTCCACTTTTCTCTACCTCTCGTTTATTACGAATTCAAATCACCTTTTTCCAACCACGACTTATGTTTACCAGCCCCTTTTGTCAACCCGTCTAAAATTAACTTCACCCCGCTGCACCACGCAAAATCAAGATCGCCCGCAACTAAAAGCGTGCGCGCACTTAGCGCATTGTGAACCCTCGGCAATATTATAATAAAGACGCTCTCTCGCTCTGTCGCTCGGAGGCCAACTTGCTTTATACACATCACGCGCAGGCAATTCTCGGCGTGTCAAATCGGCGATGGGGCCGTCACTCGCCACACACACATGCGAATCTCCACTCTCTCTCGATGCTTAATCCGATATATTATGACGTACAATCGAGGCGCGTCGCGATGGGCGCGGTTTGTTATTAGCAATCAATAATGCGACGAGCATGTCGATTTTTTCAGGGGGAGAGAGGTAGATGTACGCGAGTTTGACGGAGAAATGTATTTATGGTCGGATATATGCACGAGCGGCAGACGCTTTGTCAGACTCTCGATGGGATGACGCGTGCTGCTTGTGCGAGGAGTATATAGAGATGGACGGCGAGCTGTGGGAACGTTGGTGATATGCGTGAAAACGCGTTTGAACGTTTTATGTAGTCGGGATTGGGGTTGGGTATGGAGTTGTAAGAGCGTTTGATTCAAATCTTGATATCGGCTTATATCTTTGTTAATTAATACGTGCAAATATGAATTCCTGTGTAATTGAACTAGCAACGGTTTCATCATTTACCAACCATAATTGCAATATTACTACATTTATTAAAAATCAATGACGAAAACAAACCTTAATAATTATACGTAATGAAATTTTTTAAAGATTAAGTTCCTTTGGCATTCATAAAACATCGCTAGCGCGGACTGTTTTGAAAGTAGCGTCTGAAGATATGCGATGGCCTTAGGATATAAAATGCACCGTACGAGCAAAGTATAGCTTTCAATAGATAAAAGTGGCGAGACGTTAACAAGGTATTAACCATCAGCGCGCGAGGACTTTCGAACTACGTCTTTTCACGCCTCGCCTTACAAACGCAAATAATGTATGCGTAGAGAGAAAAAGAGACTCTGGGACTGAGTACTTGACCTATCGAGCCAGAGATGAGATGCTGAGTGCGTGGAAGAGATAAAAGGGTTGCCGGGAGTAAGAAAAAAAATTGTTTCGCGAATGGTGAAAGCGCGTTTGAAATTCATCAGCGCTTCCGGGGTTATACTGAAGTGCGGTTCTTGGTTACGGTGAATTCGAGATTTAGTTATTGAAAGACAAATAATTTTATAAGGTTTTTCATGTAATCTTGTATTACGATGGTTTTTTATGAATAATTTATACTTTTTCCCATTACTCTCACACGGTGAATAATGTTTTAACAAAATTACATTAGTATTTCGTATGAAGGAGTAGTATACTGTAAAATTCCGAAAATTACAAATCTTCATGAGGAATTTATAAAAAAAAACAGTAAATTTTTCTATACCTTTAGTAAAATTTGTGATAAAGTCGTCATTTTTTTTTTGTACTGTCTGTTAACTTATCATACGCTTTAATTTTTACCAAAATTGTTTTTCTCCTCACATCTATAACCATTAAATATTTAATTTTAATAATTAACATTATATATGTATCATTCTATATAATTCAAACGTCTCTGTAAAAATATTTTCATTGTTCAATGACAAAACCAGAACCAAATGGAACCGCAGTTAAATCACAACTTCGCATATCCATTCAGTCCATTCTCCCATCCGAAGCTCAAAGGCGAATTTTTTTTCTCAATCCAATCGCGAGAGCGACAATGATACCGTCTCTCTCTCTCTCTCTCTCTCTCTCTCTCTCTCTCTCTCGTCGCCACCGTGGCGCGGGTTCATCGAACAGGTATTATACATAAACGACAATGGCCGTTACGCGCTTGCTTCTCTCTCTCTCCCTCTCTTCATCATTCCCCAAACAATAATCGCATGCGCACGCGCGCGCAATAATGCGAAAGGTGGGCCCGACGCCCGCCATTATCGCACTCATTCGCGCGCTGTTTTGTTTTCGTCTCGATTCATCGACCTGAAATCGCGCGCGCGGGTTTGCCGTTCGTGTGTTAGTCTGTGTCACACCTCGATAATTGGGTTGAATCGTTTCCTATGCAAACGATCGTCACGCCCGGCAGGCAAACGCGCTGTTTGTTGGTTTCTTATTAAAATTTAACGGCCTTTATCGGAGATGCATCGCTGGTAGGAGAGGGATAGAGAAGGAGGGAGAAGAAGGGGAGAGAAGAGGGTTCGATATAATGATTGATTTGGTCTCGTGCGCGAGGAGAAGTATGCTCGAAAAATGATTAAATATCTTCCGGGAGATGCGGCTGGATAGGTCGATTAATTCGTCTGAGAATGTCGTGTTCTGATTTTTTGATTGTTTTGAGTTGCATTGTTTGCGAAAAGAAGAAAAGGGTGTAAAGTACTTTTGCAAAATATGTATATTTTGTAGGTTTTGTGTTTGAAATTCAAGAAAACGTATATCCGTTTTTTAATGACGGTTTTAAAATGATAAATATTAGGTTTCTAAAAACATTGGTTTTGCTGTAGGTTGAAAGAGATATCTTTTTCCTGTATAAGAAATATAATATAAGCGATGTGTTTTTATATCTTTGATTACATAGTGAGCTGTGATTTCATTTTTTATTCCAGTATTCGGCACGAATAGGAGTTGGTGAACATGTGGAGGAAATCGTATCAAAGAAGTACGGCAACCCAGAATACTATTTAGTGACAACGATACCGGAAGGAGCAGAATCGATCAACGTAACAGAATTGTCATATACGAAAAACTTTTTAGGTACAGTTATTTGTTTGTTTGGTAGAAATTTATAAAAAATATTATTTTCCAATAATATATAAATTCTTTAATTAGCTGTAAAGTTATCCAATGGCGAATACTTATTTAATGGAAACTGGAACATTGGATCGTCAGGTAACTACAAAGGCGCTGGAACAAATTTTGTTTACATTAGACGAAATATTCATAATCCAGAGAGTTTTTATGCTGGTGGACCATTAAATTCATCGATTGACGTAATGGTAAGTTCAACATCAAACTTATATTAATACGAAAAGTGTAAAAATAAATTTATATAATTCGTTACAGCTCATTTATCATATGCAAGAACCAAAAGTTTTTTACCAATACGAGCTTCCCGGAAATTCGAAAACTATACCAGTAATTACAACAGAAAGAGGTAGATTTTTATAAAATTAAGGATATTACTTATTTTACTTATTTTACTTACCCATCCATATTAAATCATACTTTTTCCAATAGCATCGACAAAATCGACGGATCTAGAAGTTTCATCGACAACAAATTTTGTGAGGTAAAAGATAGTCTGTTTTTTTTTTATAATTAGTATCACCAATATATATGAAAACTCCACATTTTCAGTACGATTTCGGAAAATATTATGATGGGTGATGAAATGAGATCGTCTACTGTGTTACCAAGGAGAAGAAAAAGGCGAAAGTTGATGTGGAAAGTTCTGGATACGTATACTAGATGCAGCAAATCCTGCGGTGGTGGTAAATAATTTTTTTATAAATTTATTTTAAGATTCATACTTTATTATAATGTACTTTCTATTTTAATTTGAAATTGACACTGTTTTAATTATAGACCATTAAAAATTTAATATTATTTAATACATAGGTTTCCAAACAAAGAGATATATTTGCATTCGCCCTCGAACTCAAGTACAAGTATCCACTAAGAAATGTGAGTCATTGGAAAGACCGCGCGTCGAGCCTGTACCCTGTAACACTGAGCCATGTCCACCACAGTATGCACTCTTATCTTCAATTTCTAATAAGTATAACAATAATAATTTAATTGATATATCTTCTAATGAATAGGTGGGTAGCTGGACAGTGGAGTAGATGCTCGGCGACTTGCGGCAATGGTACGAGAATACGGGAGTTGAAATGTATGCAGGAGCTGAACGGTACAACTCAACAAGTTAGCAGTCGCAACTGCCCTGCGGAACCAAAAATTACGATTCCGCTGATTGAAGCTTGCTATATGCCTGATTGCAACATCTACATGACGTCGAAGCCGAAACAATTAGCACGATGGGAAGTCGGGAATTGGTCACCGGTAAATGGATATGACTTTTTCATCAACTGTACACTTTTGTTCTTAAAAATTGTAGTTTGTGAAACAAAATTTCATTAACTAACAAAAATTCGTTTTTAAAGTGTTCAGCTACCTGTGGAAACGGCACGATGACAAGAGATGTTACCTGCACACCACGCGGTAGAGTTTGCAACTATAGAGAAAAACCAGCTTCATTTTCAACTTGTAACATGCACAATTGTGATACAAGATCATTGACCACTGAAGTTGCTGAAGCTCTGACGGACGCATCTTGGCTGTATAGTGCTTGGCCAGAACAGGTTTATGCCTTTTTTCATTTGTATTTAATTATTGTATAATTGCACAACGATAACATCAATTATTATTTTATATTTATAGTGTTCAGCTGAGTGCGGTAGAGGTATCATATCAAGAAGGCTTTATTGTGAAAAATTCTTGACAAATGAAACATGTAACGAAGATAAAGCACCTGTTGGAAATATAACTTGCGTTAGTAGTACGACATGTGGTCAGTGGTTCGTTGGTCCGTGGTCTCAAGTACGTTTCTTTATTTAAGAATATATTAAAAATTGATTGTTTTGAAGATATTAAGAAAAGAAATTATATTTTTACATGTAATTATTATTTACCTTTTAGTGTTCATCATCATGTGACATCGGTGTCGAAACAAGAGAAGTTATTTGCGTTTCTAGATTTCTAGGATCTCTGAAAGTAGTAAAACCATCAAACTGTGCTGAAATGATGCCAGGAACAAAAAAGTTATGTATGGGCCCACCTTGTAATGCAACCTGGTTTATGTCTGACTGGTCACAGGTAATAATTTGAATAATTTTTTTTTTAATTTTCGTAAACCAAGTATTATTATCATTAAAATTATTTTTCGTATGCAGTGTTCTAGGACTTGCGGTGGCGGTACACAAAAAAGAGAAGTTAGATGCATTGGACCAGACGGTAGTCCAATAAATGCGAGCGAACGAGAGTGTGAAGAAGAAAAAAGACCAGTGAGCAAAAGAAATTGTAACGATATACCTTGCAAAAGACCGCGTACCGATGAAGTTAATGAATTTGAAAGCCTGGACAGTGAGAACGATGTTGGTATGTATTTTTCTATTATTTTTCACAAAATACTATGCAAGAGAACTAGGAGTAGGATACAGAAGAATAAGAAATATAAAATCTAAATTTATTTCCTTTATAAATGTTTCATCTTTTCTTATCTGTTTAATAATAACGTTTCAGAACAAGAATGTCGAGATACGTTGCAGGACTGCTGGATAATACGTCAAGGGACCAGAGAATCAAAGCATAAATGCCAAATGGAAGTCTATCAGAAAAGATGTTGTAAAGCATGCCGCTATTATTCTTTTCTGAATTCAAATGGATAATAAAGAAATAGCAAGCTAAGTCATTTACAAAACTAGATTTTGTAAAATCGTACGTCATTTTACAAAAGTTACAAACATTAGGTTTTACATTATGCATTTATTTCTCGTAATTATTCATTGCTTTTACTCTTTAAAAATGAATAAATGAAAAGTCTTTCACTGCGGTACAAATGAATGAAAATAGACTAATTTTCTAATTTTTTAGGCGGTCAAAATATTATTTGACTGCTTCAATAAGTATATATATTCACTAAAATATTCGTAGAGTTTTTCACTTATTCGCACCGGTGAGCGACTTTTAACTTACTTATTCATATTTAGAGAGTATATTTAGACATAATATATTTCATGCATACATTTCAATGAGAATAAGATTTTCATAGATTTGTCTATTGCAAACATTGAAAATTAGTTTAATTTTAAGAATCAACATTAATATTTATTGAATGTCTTTATAAAATAAAATAATTTGTAATAATCAAAAGATAAACTTTTATTGTTACATAAATAAAGTAAGCAAATTTACATTTTTTATAACGTTATTAGATTAAACATTTACTAATAAAATTATTGTATCATTGTAAATGTATTATATTGTAAAAATAAATTTAAAATTTGTACAATATTAATTATAAAAATAATGACATAAATATTACTTAAAAATTTACAATTTTTAACACTATCATCTATACTACCTACTGCAGGTAACTAATATAATCGTATAGGAAAATTCTTATAGATGGCACTGCGCAAGCTTATGCGGATATGAAATATCTCTAGTAAATACGGAATGTAAATAAAAAAATTACAACCGTTTATTTATAATCGTAAACTTTGAAAAATGTATAAATTTTTATTTTTGTTCATAGCTTTTGAATTTTCTAAACACTTTCATATTACTACTTCACTAATTATTTATATCAAGTTTTGCTTTTTCCCAGAGGAAGCTTGCGAACGTAAAAAAAAATTGTTTAGAAAATATATTATAGGAATGTTGTTTAGCACATTTGGAATCGAAATACTCTATTTTTAGAAAATGTACGTATGGATGTTTGTGTGTGTGCACATGTGAGTGCGCGCATGCATGTACACTGATATCTCACGATCTACTCGACAGATTTTAACCACAAAGAACTAATTTTTTCGATTTCGCTTATACAGTTAGGGTCAATATTCTATTTTTTTCACAATCGATTTTTCTTTGGTTTTATAACGATTTTTTAATTTTACAAATTTTAATTTTCGATCTTTTTACTATTTCAAACTAATATTGTTTATATACTCGGAAGTCACTCTTCAATTACATTGATCCGCCTACGCCAAGCGTTACGACACCCTCTTTGCTTTTGCCGACGAAATTATCAGCTTACACCCCGACAAAAAGTCGGGAAGCAGCGTTCGTGGACAACTGAATAAAACTCAACAGCTCTATTGCGAATTTCACAACTCTCGGTCTTTTCTCGACATGTACTTACAAGGAGATGATCACGGGTACGGGTCCTGGATTTTGCTAAAACTGCAGGAGGTATTTCTTTATGACAAATAATGAGACACGTGTCTCGGGGTTTTTGTGAATGGGCTTTTTTTCCGAAATGCAAGCTATTTTATGTTTAAAATGAACAATTTTCAATAAAAATGGTGTTTCTTTCTTTAGTAATATCTTT